>JAOXNN020000074.1:6385583-6406549 GCA_028571205.2 Hydropsyche betteni | reverse complement strand
ACGGACGCGTGGTGGGGGGCGCTACTCGCCCGAAAAAATAGAGTCAACTCGATCGGCTCGACTAAATCATTCACTAAGCTACTTGACTAATTTTTTGCGGTTCGCACAAATTTAGCCACTAAATTACTCGCTACTCTCTTAAATTACTAGTGTAGTGCGAACTAGCCTTAAACAATCTCTTCATTTCTCAGTTTCGTGAACATAGATTTTTTAGTGTTCCTTTTCTTGCGTATGTATTTCTTGTTTTTAAAAGAATTCCATATAAATTATTAAATTTAATAAAATTATTAAATAAAAAAATTATATGGTTTAAAATGGATTTTTTGGATGGAACTTAAATGGATCAATAAACAATGTTTTGTAAAAATCTTGTTAAGTGTTTGTTACCTTTTAATTAATATTTAATCAATGTTTTGTTTTGGTACATACGTTTTTTTTTGTATAATAAATTTTAAATATAAAATGATTTTAATACTAAACTGAAAATTTATTTTATTACCTTACTTTTAATAAATCGATTCATTAACTAATGAAAATTTAAGATGAAAAGAATAAGAAACATCATCTGAAAAACTGTTATTCAATAATTATCAATAGATCAATATACAACCTAACCATGACTGAACTTTATAATTATTATAGTATACTCATGGTTTTTGACCTAATGGATTTTAAGTATACAAATAAAGTACGAATCAATTTTTATTTAATAATATTTTAATGTCATCAAAACATAGAATAAACAAACATAAAACTACCATACATTACATGTACTTAATAATGCTTACACAGGAATTAGTCTTCTTGGCCATTTCAAAATAAATAACAATAAAGTAATTAGATACAAATATTTATGTAACAAATATAGATACATGATATTCTAAATCATCACAGAATTAGCATATATATACGCTTTAGAAATTTGAAATCAGTCCAATGATTTTGCCACAGCAAAAATTATAAATGTATATTCACACACAATATACACATTATGATCATGATACTCGATGATTATCACTGAAATTAAAACTGCTAAGTCCAGAAGGAGAGTGCTTAGATTTTTTTCCACAATTGCTTCCCGACACAGCATTCTTTTTATGATTTTTTTTAAGATCATTTCCGCTCTCATTGTCAGAACTAGCAGATGAATCTTTATGTAATTGTAAATGATTACTTATACTATTTGTGCGAATTTTAGGACTAGGCATTCCACCGTCTGAACTACAAGAATCTCTTTGTGATTTCTTCCTTTGCCTTTTCAAAGTGATTTGTTCTCCAGATAACATTTCGTTGAATTGCTTTTGTCGAGCTTCCCAAAAATGATTTTGTCTTTGAACAATATCTGGATATTTGGCATCAAATTCTGGATCTGGAGATATAAATAAAGACCATTTTTTGTTTGGCTGTAAACATGCTACTGAAGATAAAATTTCCTTGACTTCTTCTGGAGGCAGTTTGACAGCTTCGGCTACTTTACGTCTATCTACATAATCACTCTTCGTAAAAAGGTACAACTGAAACACAGAAAAATATGTTGTCAAATACAAAATAGTCTATATTCATTTTATATACATGAGCATCTTACGACATAATCTCTAGCTCGGCACATAAGTTGATCAGAGATTCCGGAATGTTGAGATACACTTCCTGGAGGATAAATCAGCGACGATCTTGCAGTCCAACGACCTCCTGATAGAAGATGACCAGATCCAGCTAACACTGATATTAGAGCCATCCCAGACAATTCGATGAGTGAACTTACAAATCCAAGAGTGACTAATTTGGCTTTTAAAGTTGAAAATGACAATTAAAAAATAATTACACAATAAAATATAATTATGAAAAGTAAAATTATTACCATCCTTTAAAATTATCTTGCACTGCTCAGGAGGAGGCAATTTCTTTATATCACAAATATTAATCGATTCTATGTTATCACTTTTAGATTCGGTGAGAAGTTCATTTTCTTGATGCACGAGTGTAGATAGATATTGATTGGGCTTCAAATTTAATTGTATATTATCATCTGTTTGTGAAGCAAATAATTTATGCCTTTCCAACTACAAAAACAAATATGAATTTTTACTATTTCTTGTCAGGAATTTTACAATCTGAAGAAAATTAAAACCTTACTTCTGCTTTATCAGAATTAGAATGCCACCACATAGAATCACACCACGGCTCTTCGGAACTTTTTTTTGTAATGTAGCCGTAAGATTTTTCCCGAGCTTTTTTGATACGCTCAGTTTCGTTTCTGGCAAAAGATACGGTAATTTGAGTTGGTTCTTGTTCGTCTGGAAGTCCGACTTCGTCGTCAGTTTCTTTTCGATCTGCTTCTTCCTCTTTTTCTCTGTTCTCTTGCTTGTCGAAATATAAATATTCGGACCTCATTTGTAAAAGTCCGTGCAAAGGTGTTATGTGCAGTTCTCCATCTTGCAAAACGGCACAACTATACTTATTGATATCGGTAACCGAATTAGTGCTTTCATATTGTATTTTATCCATAACTCCGGATTTGAAAAACATATTTTTTTCCCTGTCTTTAGATCTGGAACTCTTAAAACGATTTTATCAGTGAAAAAATAGTGTAAAATAATTATACTGGTTACAAAAAAGATAAAATACTTGGTATCCATCCGTGTTCAGGGCGATCTCTTCAGCTTTGGATATATCGAAAGCATTACTTTCAGTGTCTAATTCTATTTCGAGTTTTACTCTTTGGTGAATAGGTTTTATTTTACAATCCAAAACGGCTACATCTTTCCAATTGTCGGTCGCCGATTTAATGGGATATTGAAAAATATAGAGTTGTTTAGCAAGTGTTTGCGACAAAAATACAGGAATCTGGAAGGTCAGGTTAATAGAATTAGAATTTGTTATTTCGTTAATAAATAAAATCTAAAAACTAGAATGCAGTGGCGGCTCGTAAAAATTTGTGGTGGAGGGGCTGCAGCAATGAAAATGAAAATAATACGTATGTTCTCAAGTACAAAATACAAAAACATCATCAACTCATACAAGAATCAAAATATGTATTGCATTTATACTTCTGTACAAAAAGAATATGGGAATTTATAAAAAAAAAAAAAAACAAGATATATACTTTGTACAGGAAGAATTGCAGCCCCGCAGCCTTTTAGGACCAGCCGCCACTGCTAAAATGACACTTTGGTGATGCATGCTGGTTAGGTTAGTTTCAGTTGTCAAAATTTAGGCGAAACCTAATTATTTTATCATACAACAATGAGTTGAAATGCGAATCGAACATGACAGTACAAAAAGCGGACTTAACGATGGTATTAAAAGTCGAAATGGAAACGAGGCGTAGTGAACATAACCTAAAAAAAAGTTGTAAACCTCTTTGAGTAAGACGTCTGGTTGATGAGTCGAGGGATTGCCATGAGAGGAATCGGCGTCGGCAGAAGCGTGTGCCTCAGACATCCCAACGGAAATACGATTTATCACTAATTTACCACTGACACTAACGACTGATGACTGACACAGAGACCCTTCACGATTCACCTGATACTCGATGTTACCATATCGTTAAATTCGCACAATACATATTTTGATGTTACAGGGAATCTCTATTTTTGTTTCCTTGTGGGAGACCAAACAACATTATTTAACCATCATCTAGTCCTCCAATTGTCCTGAAACGTGTAGTGTGTGCTAGTGTCGCTTGGGCGAATGTCTGGTCACCATGTAGGAGAGAAGTGGCATGGAAGAGCCAGTTTTAAAAAAAGAGAAAAATAATATTGAAATATATAAATAAATAAATAAATTGGTGTAGTAAGTAATTGTTTATTCATTTATGTAAGTAACAACATGGAATATTTTCCAAAATTAACTATATTTTTAGACTTATAATCATTTATAGAAATAACGAGATTCGGCTCTTTCATAACACACATACCTTGAAAGAGCCACCTAAAGTTACATTTTTTTATTGAAGTCAGTGGTATATAGTAAATAGTATCTGTGCATATCTTTCAAGTGAAAAATATAAAACTGATAAAATTTTATTTGTTAAATATTGCAGAAATAAGATTCTAGTTGTTTAAGAATATTAAATATAAAATAGAAAACAATTTCAGATGATGGAGATATTTTACTGTTCAATTAAATTACAGTATTTTATAAAATCATACATATTCAAAAAAAATATAATATTAGCAAATTTGAATAAATTTTTTTTTTTGATAAAGTAATTGATTGCATTGATCAAT
The DNA here is from genome assembly GCA_028571205.2 of Hydropsyche betteni. Lineage (NCBI taxonomy): Eukaryota > Metazoa > Arthropoda > Insecta > Trichoptera > Hydropsychidae > Hydropsyche > Hydropsyche betteni. The sequence goes on along the minus strand of JAOXNN020000074.1, from coordinate 6,402,320 downwards.
GCAACAAATCCCCTAGAGGGTGGACTCCATGCAAAGCTTCTCCTTCAACAAGTCCTCTTTTAATTTTATGTGGTATTGTTTTGGGGACCATACTGAAAATAGAAATTAATAAATAAATCAGTCTGAAAGAATCACAACGTCTATTTGACTAAATTATTACCTTATACAATCAATAATTGGGCAAACTGAAAGACATAATGTACAACCGGTACAATCATCGTTTACTTTCGGTATGTGGGTTTTTGAATCAAAACTTAAACAAAATTTATTTTCAATTAGTGAAAACTGCAATTTGAAAAAATACAATTAAGTACATGTAAATAATTATATTACCTTATAGCTTGATATCCAGAGTCATTACAGGCCATGTAACATTTCCCACAGTTAATACACATGTCCTACAAAATCAAAATTTTTCCGTGTATTAAAAAAACCAGTATAAAATGTATAAGAAATATTAAATACAGTGAGTAAAATGTATAAGAAAATATTTTACATCATCGATTAATGCAACAACTTGTTTCTTGTTATCTAATTGTTTGTATGCTCCTATTCTGGGTAATGCTTCTCCAATTATATCCCTAACTTTGATCACTGCTTGCATATTAACACTTTCATCATTTCTGTTGACTTTATGTTCATTTTGATTAGTCACTGGATTTGAAGATAAAAGCATTTTGTGTATTTGTTCCTTTCTTTGATTTAAATAAGGCCCGAAATGTGCAAGTATCTGTTAATAACAAATTTATTTTGTAAACGTTTTAACAACAAAATATGCTCAGTTCTTGACCTTACTTTTCCATCAGCATCTCTCAAAGTGGTTACTGGTTTTCCCTTCTGGTGACGTTGTGTTGGTGGCGACTGACCAATCCAATCTCGTAATTTTTCTATGCTTCTTAAATACAATAATGCACGAAGACCACTACAATAGTCTTCTATCAATGTAAAATCTTGATTTTGAATAGCACTTCCAATCTGAAAAAAAGCAATTATGAATTTGGTTTTAAGTTCTTTAATAATATATAATTGATCATTTTTTACCTGCAACACTGTTGCGCCACATTGCAAAAATTGCATAGCAACTTCTGCTGAATCTATTCCTCCAATACCGAGTATAGGGAAATTTGGAATCTTATTGGCGATAGAAGATATTGCCCTAAGAGCTATTGGCCTGGTAGCATTTCCAGAAACTCCTCCATATGTGGTTCGTTTTTCCATACCTAAATGTAAAGTAAAAAAATTTCTATTATAATAATTAATATTTAATATATCACATATTTTTAATACATTTTGAAGTCAAATCCCTAAGCAACTAATACAAAAGTTAATATTTCACAAAATCATGTTGAAAAAATATAAATCAAAATTAAATCATTTACCAACACTTGGCCACGGTGTTGCATCAGGGCGTACACCCATCAATCCCTGTACTGTATTTATTGCAGAAACTCCATCAGCTTTACCTAAAAATAATGAAAATAAAAAATCTAATATCAAATGCATAATACAAATTGTTGCAGAGAGCAAAATAAAACCTTCATATGCAGCCTTAGCTATGGATACAATATCTGTAATATTAGGAGTTATTTTTATGAAAAACGGTATCTTTATTGCTGCTCGAACCCATTTTGAAATATTTCTCACTGTGTCTGGATGCTGAAATATAAATATAATTATTTCATATACATACTTTGAGAAAATAATTTACCATAAAATTATAAACTGACTTGACCACACGCAAGCCCCATTCCAGACTCGCCCATGCCATGAGGGCATGATAAATTTAATTCTAAAGCATCTGATCCTGCGTTTTCAGCCATTTGAGCAAGTTTTATCCAATCTTCTTGTATATTTTGACACATTATAGAAGCAATGATAATCTAATAAAAATATTTAATTCCACAAATGAAAAAAATATGTAAATATTTCTTAGTCATAGAAAATTATATTACCTTTGAAGGAAAATCTTTTTTCAACTCAGTAACACCACGACACCAATATGCAGCTGTTTTTTCAGAAATCAACTCGATATTTAGAAAACTTCCCTGTTCTGGACCAAAATGCTGACCAGATGTTGTTCCTCGGATAATTCGGGGTGATACATTTGTAACAATATCCTATAATATTTTAGACATTGTGAATTGTGAATAAATTGTAAAAGAGATTTTATTTCAAATATTTACCTTATCTAAAGAAAATGTTTTAGTCACAGCATATGCCCATCCCTGCTCAAATGAACGTCGAATCATAGCCAATGAAGTAGCTGGCGGAGCACTAGCTAACCCAAACGGATTTTCAAATTTAAGTCCACACATTTCAACAGAAATATCTACATCATCAATTGGACAGTGAAACTTAGGAAGCTGTGATGGAATCGCATTTGGTTCTTGTGACATGTCCTATAATTATAAAAAAATACCTGTGTATGGACATCGATTTCTAGAATACTTAATAGTTAATGTTAAGTACCTGCAGGAAACAATGCATATACCATGCTGCAGTTTTACCATCATTTACAGACTCCACAGTCGTTTCTGAGCAACCTGCTAGATCTCCTCCACAAAAAACTGCTGGATTCGAAATACTTTGCATTGTTGTAGGATTAATAGCTGGCAATCCTGAACGATCAAACTTGACGGAAAACATTGCTTTTTTTACTGTAATTAAAAAATCATTTCCAATGACAATATTTTCATTAAATTTATTGTTTTTTTTTCCAGTTTAGTATCTACCATCTTCATCATATAATCCAGATCCAAATGCTGAAATAATAAAATTAGCTTTCAGCTGAGTAATTTGATCTTCATTTTCGATCCATTTCCCTTCTTCTGTTTCTTCTGTTCTGAAGAATTTCATCCCTACAATCTTGAAAAAACAAGATGCTTTTTTTATTTTATATCACTAACAATAAGTGATAATAACATGTAAAAAAATATTTTACTCACTTTTCCATCTCTGACAATAACTTCTTTGGGCGACATAAATGGAATGAATTCACACTTTTCTTCTTTAGCCAAATCTACCTATAATAAATATTTTATTTTGATTTCTCTCTTTAATAGTTTTAGAAATAATGTTATTTACATACTTCTTCGGGAACTGCTCTTATATTTGTAAAACCTCTTCTAAATATTACAAAAACCTTTTTAGCACCACATCTTAATGCAGACGTAGCACAATCAAAAGCAGTATCGCCAGCTCCAAGCACAATAACATTTCCACTTAATTTTGGCAGCGTAACATTTGAAGAGCAAGAGCACATTCCTGATAACAAATTTTTATTTCCTTAGTTTCAACTATCGAAAAAAAAGGATAAGTAAGCAGTGGCGTATCAAGCACGATGGAGACCCATTTTCTCATCAATTTGAAGGCCCCAGGCACGTGTCTCAAGCACTGTGCCTTAATCTACCACTGTAAGTTGTTACATTTTATTTTTTTTAATTTATTCCTTACCTTTTTTACTTCCTTCTGCAACTTTAGGCAAGAAATTTTTGCTTGTAAAGAATCCCATTTCAGTAGTGAGTGCTTGAAATATAGGTATAACTTTTGGTTCTGGCAAACCAATCCCAATGAAAACTGCTTTATGATTTTTAAGTAGTTTCTAAAATTAATTATCTTTTAATAATAACCCTTAAATTATATATGTAGTAATATAATAATTCAGATGGGTAGATGAAATACGCAAGATGTGCGTTGTCGCATGGACGAGGGTGGCTCAGGATAGATGCGAATGGAAAAATATCGGGGAGGCCTTTGTCCAGCAGTGATATAATAATTATATAAATAATTTTACCTCAACGGTTAAATCTTTAACAGATAAAGATCTCTCCGTTACTATTTTGACTCCTAAGTCTTTGATTAATTGAATTTCGAATTGAACAACATCCATAGGAAGACGATATTGAGGAATTTCTGATGTACTATAATTGTGATTATAAGTAAGTTATTGAACTTAAAAAAATATATACTATACTATATGATCAATAATATTTCACCTTAATCCGCCTAAATATTTTTGTTTTTCATAAATTGTAATATCGCTGTAGCCCATTCTTGCCAAAAAACACGCACAACTCAAACTCGCCGGTCCTGCACCTATTAAAGCAATTGGATGATTGCCACCTTTGGGCAGTTGCGGTCTATTGGGATCCAATGTTTGGTGGATACCCATGTTTTTGAACATCTGAAAGTAACGAGGTTGGTCAGAAATATTCAATGAATAAATCTATTAGTGAATGAATTGATCACGTACTTCAACAGCAAAATGCTGCAGTCCTCCGATGTTAATAGCTCCTTCCTCGCTCGCTTGGAGATTGCATCCACCAACGCAAAGATCACTGGTTGGGCACACCATACCACATGTAAGTCCCAGAGGATTGTCGGATAATATAGCTTTAGCAGCGCCATAATAATTCTAAACCCACAATATGTATATAAATCAAGTCATACATAAAACAGTGGAATAAAAAGTAAATGATCAGCAGATGGAATACTTACAACCAAGTATCATTCATCGGGAAGATGTTGGAATCAATATTTCCAAGAATATATCATCGATACGGGCATATAATATAATGATGATGATGATAGTGATAGGTTTAGATAGTTAAATTCGTACCTTATTGGCTATACTGGTGATGAAACTCTTGACGTCCAGCTGGGTTGGACAAGATTTCTGGCAAGGAGCATCAGCACACTTAAGACACCTAGATGCTTCTTTTAAAGCACCTCGTTCAGATAATGTAGTATGTTTGATGTCACGAAAATCATTTTCCAACTCGGAACAAGACTGAAATATAATTTTCACGTTTCAATAAATAGATTTGATGACATATAATATAAATCGTTGATATATAATATAATAAAATTATGGTGAGATTATATCTCACCGTGCATTTTCTATCTGCGTTTCTTTTCCAGTGCTGCTTATTTTTCTTTGTTTCGATAGAAGGTACTAAGGTCGAATATTTAGTTACTCTCGGATTGAGACGAAGCAAATTCTGTAAAAAAATTAAACTTATACTTTATACTAAAAAAAAAAAACAATATAAAGCACATAGCTGTTAAACAATCAAAATTAATAAGTACAGCTTTATATGAGGACACATGTTAACATATTACAAGATCTGTTTCATAATATTTCGGAGTTTTCAAATGTTTGATTTTAGTCATAAAATAAATAGGCAAGAAATAATAGAAAAAAAATATTCTTAGGAATTTTTGCAGATAAGTAGGTATACTCGAAAAAAATTAAATAAACTATTATAATAAAAGGTTAGTTTATTTTTCAATATCTTAGTTGAGATAGTCCCTGAATTGTCCATTCGAAAATCTGAACTTTTCATATTATTATCTATAAATTCAATAGATCTGAAACTCTATGGCATATAAACTTACTTCCCAAAATTTATTTAAAATATATACCTAACTTCTAAACGAATAGTGATTGAAATTTATACACAAAGTTATCTGACACAAATTGGAAATAAAAAACGTTTTGGTGATAAATCGATCAGCTTGTCAATTATTCGCGATTGAAGTCTTTAATCTCATAATGACATAAGAGCTAAAAATATTTTTGACATATAATAATAATAATTGGTTATTATCAATATCAGTAATGGATGAGTACGAAATAATATCAGTAGGAACTAAACTGAATTTTATCAGGGTGAGTTATTCGGATTTTTTTTTATTTCATTCCCCAAAGATTTGAATAACTAGTAAAATTTTGGGTAATGTTTAGTTTCACCCCGCACCAAATTATATTAACGACATCTAGACGTGTTTACTTTAACTTTCCTTTTAAAAAAACTGAACGTGGGGGTCGGTTGAGCAAAAGCTTCATTTAATTTACGCATTTATTCAATGCCGCATGTCTCAAACAGTGAAAAGTATTTATTACTGAACGCATCGTATTCAATCAGGTAAAATATTTTGTACGTTTCGCTAAATTGACATGGTGCGGGTGATAGTAAAATGGCCCCCAGTGACGGCCTTGGGTATAAACAACCGATTTAATCACGTACGACTTCTCGCTCAAATAAAAAAATTATAAAATAGATTTAAATTGTTGTTTTGTCGTAAAATTTAAGATTGACGTCTTCGTTGCTATCAAAAATTTTTTGTCCACGTATTAATCTTGCGTTGGCGCTACCAAGGCTGGCTAAGCAAATCCAAACATTTTAACCAGTTTATAAATATACTGACGCGTTTCATTCTTGAATGGTTTTGTTTATTCTTTTCAATATTTAAATTTTCATTCGTTGAACTGAAATTCAATAATATGACATACAATCGTTTTTAAATAGTTCAAGTTTCATTTTTATGCATCCGCCGTTAAAAATATGTATAGATGTGATTCATCGGAATGAAGATACAAAAAATAGATTTTTCAATAAGTTTTATGTAATATTTGATAGTTTTAACTTCAGCGATCATTTTATCTTGAGCCGAACGGATCCTAAAATACTGAATCAACAAAACCAAATTGTAGACCTTGACAACTAGCGATAAAACAAACAATATTCGATCGTTAGAAAACCAAAATGATTATTGTGCGTATAATCTAAAAATCAAATTCCCAATTTCCGATAATAATATTTGTATAGTTTACCTCGATGTCGGGCAAATCTTTGCTCAGCAACAACTTCGCCATGTCTAATAGTTGTATTGCGCCGCGCTAAGAATTGCTCAATCAGTGAGAATTGAAGAATTTTTTCAAAAAACCGAATGCTTTGGAATTAGTCTTTATAAATAAAAATTTCGAAACGAAAAACAAAACGCAAACGGAGACAAGTGGAGCCATACACTGACGACTGCGCACTGACTAACTTTTCGAAAAGCAGCGAATATTTATTGTAGTCGGTGATAGTACGTGTTGGTGATGAATAAATTTAAATTGAAAGCATTATTCTGGGTATTTTTTGCATCTGTTCATTCGATAGAATCAACCGTTTTGTGGATAAACGTTGTTAATTATTTAGTTCGATATCGTGAAGATGGATTTTAGTGAAAACGTGTAAACATGGATATGGCCAACAGGTCGATTACGTAATTAAAAAATAACTTCGTACTCCATAGCTTTTTACCGACTTAAAATAATTCTCTCGTTTATTACCAGCATCGTGCTTCGTAAAGTTTGCTTCTCAATAAAATATTTATAATTTTTTTGAAGATAAGTCATTTTTTGTTACATGATATGTGATTGCATGGCATAAAAATTTAGAATTTCAAAAATAATGAGATTATATTTGAATTATGAAACTTATGTTGAGATACATCACTCAATCTTGATATATTCTTTGAATGCCTTTACTTTACTCACATTATACTTCAAATGAAAAAAAATAGCATATTTTTATTGCTTGGAATCGAAAAGTTGTTTCCAGATTCTTCTCCTGAAAAAATCCTGGCTACACATCATCATCATCATCATAAGCAGCCACTGCTGAATAAAGGACTCCCCGAAACTTTTCCATTCGCTTCTATCCTGAGACATTCTTGTCGATGCGATACCACGTATCTTGTGTATTTCATCTGGCTACACGTAACTAAACTTACACACAAATTCCTAAAATATAAAAAATGATTCACAACAATTCAATTCTGTAGGTAGTTTTACTTATACTCAATTTGTTTTTATGATAAAATACATACATTTTTCATTTAGTATTTTTTTTTCATAAATATCACGTAGTAAATATACTACAGAATGTACAATGTTGAAATATCGGACAATATATGCAAATACATGTATAAGAACATGGAATTTCATGTTTCATACATTTTTTATTTGTACAACTCAGAATCAATTCTAATTTGAATGTTTTCTTCAAAGCGTTCTTATATTTTAATCTAACCAGACAGAAAATTGTATTTATTTTTATATAAACAATTTTAGTTCAATTTTTCACACACAAATCAAAACAGATGTGCTATAATTAAAATAAATTCAGAATTTTTAGTAGAGCGTTACATACGTGTGCTGTAACTATAGCCATGGAAAAACTAGGGATATATTCAAAGATTAAAAATAGGAATAATTAAAAAATCTTTAAATAAAAAACATTATTTATTTTTTGAAATAAAAAATTATTGTGTTATAGATATATATTTACATATTACATATGCGGCAACTTTATGGTGCACCATAATAAAATACTGGGGAAAATATCCTAGTTATTATATTTTGTAAATCTGTTTAACAAATAAATTTTATATACAGGATTTTCTATGGAATATTTCATATTGGTGCACCATCTAGTGTACTCGAAATACACTCTTTACGGGAGTCTGATCGAGATTTCCTCAGATAGCTTTAAAATCGGGACAATATGATGTTTTAAGGGAATATACTACACATATAATTAGTATAAGAAAAGCGTATAAGAAGACAAAATGCAATGTTTTTGATATGTTACAAAATACAAGACAGTTATAAAAAAAATATTAATATTATAAAAACAATGCAATGAGCTCTAGATATTGCATCGTTTATTCAATAGAAAAAATATATGAATTAAAAGAGAAACTTAAAATAATTACTTTTCATTATGTTATAAACATAACATATTTGTTATAAATAACAATTATAAATTTTCTTAATATATATATATTTTTATATATTTCAGCAGTTTTTTCTTTCTCATTTGAAGGTATGATACATATTCTAAGTATTTTCTGTGGTTCCAAAATCATGTTTTATCACATTTTTAACAATAGTGAAAAATGGGTCTCCATTTATTTCACTGTGCGCACCTAACAGAGGCTAATTTCTGCACAAATTAAAAAAATGTAATTAGAAAATAAAAAGAAAAACATGCCATCATATAATATTTGCATTCCATCGATCGGATACATGTTGTAAAATCAATGGAAGTATTTGGAATCGTTAATGAAAAAAATAAATAAATTTGTTTTCTAAAATGTAAAAAAATGAACAAGTGTCGAAACAATACTTGCAACACAATCGAAGCTTGTGTATATAAACAATATATGTATTTGGGTGTCAATTTAAAAACTAGACAAATCTATAATTCTTTCAATTCAAAAATTTAAATAATACTCATAAAAATAGAAATAATGTAGTGGTTGTCGTTGAAAAGATTTTATCTAATTTTAAAATCATCACCCTCGCAAATATCTAGAACAAATAATATAACAAGTATAACATTGGAGATTTACAATGAAGCAACATTTGTTTATTTCACATTAAAATTGTGTAAAAATATTCACATATGCACACACATACACACGCACATATTCTTCACGTTCGATTTGAGCGTTCTCTCATTCGACAACACCTAACTGCTATATCCATAATTTGTTTTTCTCTTTATTTATGCATAGATAACATCTTGGCAGAGACCTGAAAATCATTTTAATATTCCGCTTAATACGTAACATTGATAAATTGAATGAACAAATATAAAAAAAAGAATACCAATTAAAGCGCACTACAGGAGGGTACATTTCCGTTTGGGTTTTACTTGTAAAACGGGACATAGTACAGCACGAATGGCTTCGTCGAATACTGTTTTAAGACCTTTTTGCGTTAGAGCTGAACACTCTAAATATTTTACTGCACTAATCTCTTTGGCCATTGCTAGTCCCTAAAATTGATGAATATTGATTTAATTACAAAGACATAAACATATTATATTAATAAGGCTATATTTGATCGATTTACTTGAGGATATGTGATCGGTACTAGTTTTTTATCTTTAAGTTTTTCAATTGTATCTTTGTCTTCACGAAGATCCAACTTTGTTCCAACTAGTATAATTGGTGTTGACGGACAATGATGCCTAACTTCTGGGTACCACTGAAAATTAAATTTGGCTTAAAAGGCGAACTACTAAACAAACAATTTTTTTTATATATTTGTACATAGGCAGATTTTTACCTTTGCTCTGACATTTTCAAATGATGCCGGATTGACCAATGAAAAACAAATAAGGAAGACGTCTGTTTGAGGATATGAAAGAGGCCGTAGTCTGTCATAATCTTCTTGACCTGCCGTATCCCATAGTCCTAAATTTATGGGTTTTCCATCAACCATAACATTTGCTGAATAATTGTCAAATCTGTGGAAAATTAAAAAAAATATTTTTACAATATAAATTAATTTTATAACTATACGTATTTGGACAATAAAATATTTCACTTACACAGTTGGTATATATTCTCCTGGAAAAGCATTTGTTGTATAGCTGATGAGGAGACAAGTTTTACCCACAGCTCTGTAAAAAAAAATATTTTTATTTATTACAAATTATACAAAAAAAAAAAAAAAAAATACAAATTTCATCATAGTGGTAATACAAAATATATATTGGTAGCATTCAGTTTGCACACGCTGTTAAATTTTCAAAATTAAGATTATTTTTATATAAGATACTATATTATTTAATTTTAAAAAGTATCCCTTTTTTCAAAAGCCATGTTCACCATAAATATGCATATACACATTATAATATTATAATGAAATAAAAAAAGCGATAACTTTTTGATTATACAGGTGCGCTACTTATATCGATAAGTGATAAATTCCTATAAGATTACTTATTTAAAAAAAGGCAATACACAAGTATTGCATATCATACGAAAACAGGTAATAAATATTTTTTTATTCATCCAAATATCCAAGATTAGATTTCGCCTAGTTAATTTATGATATGATAATAAATAAATTGCAATATGCTTCACAAAAGATGATACAAAATAGAAATGATAGTATATACAGTCAGAAGAGGTCATTATAGTGTAACGACACAGTGGCCTGACCTATATGGGTTAGGTGGAGTGAATATACTGAAAAGAACGTGAATGTGCCGACTAAAGCTACTTCACTTTTATCCTAGTGGACTTATATCCTTGTATGCTTAGTAGTACGCATTTTTATTTTCCTCATTTGCTTGAACTATACATTTTAGAAATGTACAAAAGTTACATATACTTGTGACGAATAATAGATACAGAAGTACATTTTTTTATCTTATCTGTAAACGCACAATATTTTCAATGATAGAATGAACTAATAGCGTCACATGTAACATGTAATGTATACATTTTTTAGTTTGAGAAAAATCCTTTTGAATACAAAGAAAATAACGGCTAAAATTATGTATAATTAATTATGAAACTTTTCGTAGTCTTTAATATAAAAGAAACGATATTTGAATGCATTTTGAAAAAAAGATAAGTCTAATGAAAGAAATAATTTTGTGAGAGAAAACTATTATTTTTATCTTAAAATAGCATAATGGGTATTTTAGTGCAACAAAATGAGAATTTCGTTTTCGAAAGAGTAAAATTTGAAAAACGAAAATTTTCACAAAAGACATTTTCGCGAAAAATTGATAAAAAAAAGCAAGATTCAGATTACGTATTCGATAAAATCGAGCTGAGTCATGCCATGTTACACATTCTTAGCGAAAAAAGCGAACGTTTGCACACAGCCACATGTCAAGGCGACAAAACAATGTCGCCGCCTGTTCAAAGTCCTTAATGCACATCCTGGGGTCAAAAGAGTTCGTCTCTCACAAATCAGATGCTCGTCTCGAAGCACTCGAGAACATGTGCGAAAAAAAAACCTTCATCGGGAAACGGAAATGCGCCGAAAAACCCAAAACCGGAGAAATTCGTCAATTTCTCCGATCCACACGCGTATAAGCAATCGTCCGTCGAACTGTGAAAGCACCAAACGTACCGTGAACATTGTTTACGTTCACGCAACAGGGTGTTCGTTCGATCGTTTACGGACGCATAATTGAAAATGGCCACAAATTGAACGGTCAGAATTTTAATTATGTTTTGGTCGGAATTTTAATCAAAAACGGTCAGAATTTAATAACGAAACGGTCAAGATAAGGGTAAAAGTAGCTTATCGCCCATGAACGTACCGACCTTCCAAGCTGTGAAACGCATACATATACAAATCCAGTTATAAGTTTTTAGTTTGTATCCTGCATTTACATCCAAGTTTTGACGTTAAACGTCGGTTGATTATTTCTATACGAAATAGAACGCAACCCAACCTAACGAATGAAATTGGGTTTTGTGTTGATGGATTGATTGTTGCGTTGATACTCTAATGATACTGCTTCGATACCTAAAAAAAAAAAGGTTCGTACGACCAACTGTCAAACTGCGAATGAGTATAGGTGCATGTACGTTACATGTGGGAGCCAACTTAAAAACTAAGCACGTTAATCTATATATATGTAGGTGCATGTACGTGTATGAGCGCGTTTCATCGCTTGGGAGGTTGATATGCTCATGGGCGATGAGCGACTTTTACCGGTTAGATTAGGTTAGGGTTCTTAATACTATTCTGACCATTTGATATAAATTCTGACAAACCCAGTCAAAATTCTGACCACTCAATATTTATTCTGACCTTTTTGATTAAAATTCTGACCGATGTCAAATAAATTCTGATAAATGGGATAAAAATTCTGACCCAAATCGTATTTAAATTCTGACCATTTAAATAGTAGTCCTGAAAAATCAGGCATGCTTATCTCTGTATGTGTATAAGTGCGTTTCATCACTTGGGAGGTTGGTACGCTCACGGGCGGTAAGCTACTTTTGCCAAAATGGGCTAGGTTAGGATTCTTAATGTTATTCTGACCATTCAATATAAATTCTGACCATTCAATATAAATTCTGACCATTTAATATTTATTCTGACCTTTTTGATTAAAATCCTGACCAATGTCAAATAAATTCTGGTGAATGGGATAAAAATTCTCACCAAAATCGTATTTAGATTCTGACCATTTAAATAGTAGCCCTTAAAAACCAGGCATGCTTATCTCTGTATGTGTAGGTGCACGTACGTGTATAAGCGCGTTTCATCACTTGAGAGGTTGGTACGCTCACGGGCGGTAAGCGACTTTTGCCAGAATGGGCTAGGTTAGGATTCTTAATATCATTCCGACCATTCAACATAAATTCTGACCATTTAATATTTATTCCGACCTTTTCGATCAAAATCCAGACCAATAACAAATAAATTCTGACGAACGGGACAAAAATTCTGACCAAAATCGCATTCAAATAGTAGCGCCATCGAAAAATCGACGATGACTCAAAAGCGCTAACACCCATACGCCCGACATGCACATACGAATTAAACAATTAGTCACCGTAGGTGAGAAACAGAGGAGGGGTCAAGCGGCCGTTTAACCCCGACACGACCGGCCAATTCGAACGATCGCCATTTTCGAACGTTGAACCGTCCGATTTCGATACGCGTTTTTGACATGCAGTTCGCGGCGGGAGGCGGAGAGGCCGCGGGAATTTTAAATTTTCACCGAAACGATTTGTTGACGGCGAACAACAGCTGAATACACACGCGGAAAATAAAAGCGTAATTCGACGGATGAAAAAAATTGGACACGTACGCTTATGTTAATGTCCGTTCGGTTACGTTGAAGCGATGCTAAAGAAATTGTGGACGAATGGAGAATAGGGCGATTTGCATTCGCGCCGAAGATTTCAATGGATCTATTATATTGTAGGGTGACCATATTTCCTAGGACTCGAAACGGGACGTTCTGCAAAAAATGCTCCCCCCCCTCTATATAAAAAAATATGTTGCACTTTCAAATTTTTTTCCTCAATTAACGTTTTCGTGGTCGATGACACAAATATGTGTCATAATTTTTTTTGCATAGATACGGATCTATTATATTATAGGGCAACCATATTTCCCAAGACCCAAAACGGGACGTTCCGCTAAAAATGCCCCCCTCTATATAAAAAAAATGTGTTGCACGTTCAAAAATTTTTCATCAATCAAAATTTTCGTGGTGGATGACACAAATATGTGTCATAATTTTTTTTGCATAGATAGCCGATGACAGTGTCCCAAAATTAATGCAAGATTTTGTAAACCAAAATCTAGCGTTAATTTTGGGACACTTTTGTGTCATCGGCTATCTGCAAAAAATTTTCATGACATATTTGTGTCTTCGGTCACGAAAGTGCATCGTTTGAGAAATATATATTACATAATATATTATTCATCATTTTAAAATATGTATTATTACAATTCTAGTATGCAAGGAAATATTCATGAATATAAAGGAAATCAAATACAATGTATTAGGTTGTAACACTTGAAATGCCCTATTTTTTTTTTAACAAATAAAATGCTATAAATTTTTTTATTTTCAAAACTAATTTATGAAAATTTTATCAATTTACACCAAGAGTCTTCTGCCAACGATTTGGTAACGAATATCTTCCGTTTTTATTGAATTCTGTTATTTTAGGAGGCTATGAAAACATCAAAAGCCTTTTTATCAAAAAGGCCTTCAATCGCTTGGATTGCTAAAAAATTTCTGGCAGAGGAATGAATCTAAACAAAATAAAAATGATAATCGGTCGCAGAATTTACGAGAATAAACAAGAGCCTCATATTTTAAATTTTTATTTCAGTCAATCAAAGAGGTATGAACCGGCAAAACGGGACATACGGTCAGCCTAATCACAGTGAAATTAAACGGATTCAACTCGCGAAGACTCCTTGAAAAGAACGACGTGTGCATCGAAAATATCCTACAAACTTGATCAACACACGCGTAATCAAATTGTTCCACAAACCAACCAGATGGCCCCGGCAACGTCTCAAAAAAACAAAATCCGTCACAATTCTCGATCAAAAAGTCCACTCGCAAAGAAATCGAATCGTTTCAGACATTCTCCGTTTCGTTCTGGCCTGATTGCGAAGAGATTTCCCAACAGATCGCGATATCTCGAAAATTTCCATAAACGGTGTCAAAAAAATCCGACAGCGAGCTTGTCCAGACGATGACTCGTCCATTATATAATAAGCGAAAAAAAACGCCCAAAGTTCACATCTCACATTGCATTTTTCTACAAATCGAGTACACAATCGTTCGATAAATATAAAAGTACTCGATTCGAGAAAAAAAAATCGAAGCAAACCGGTCGCACGAGATACCGATAGGATCACTATGTATAACGCACCCAAGGATGTTGGACAGTGTTGCTTTTCGAAATTGTGCAACAGTTTGCACGTTTCCATGACGTTGTACGCGGGAAAATAAAAACGGCCATCTTTTTTACGATCGGAAGGGATCGTCGGGTTGTTGGTTGCGCACGATGCGGGCACGATTAGGAAATTATTAGGGTTCCTGTCGAATTGTGAAATATTCATTCGTGAGATGAAAGGGAATCGTTGAAATAGATCTTTCTATTCTTCGGACGCATCGGTGTTTAAAACAGGGGCGGATTTACTTTGCAACGAGGCGTCAACATTTTTTTGGGACCCATACAGGTTTTTTACTCCAAATTAGAACTTTTTCATTTCAAATTGACAATTTTTCATTTCAAATTGTCAATTTTTCATTTCAAATTGACAATTTTTCATTTCAAATTGACAATTTTTCATTTCAAATTAACAATTTTCATTTCAATGTAACACTTTTTCAATTCCAATTTGAAATGAAAAAGTGCTAATTTGGAGTAAAAAACCTGTATCTATATCTATAAAAATGGATGTTTGTATATATATATATATTTGAGCGCGTTTCGCTCCAACACAGTTCGACCGATCACTATGAAAATTAGCATGTATATGTTTTTGTATCAATAAAACCATTTTGCAACTCGATCTGATGCTATTTTAAGATGAAAATAATTTTTCCGTACAATTGGCGCCGTGTATTGATTGTGACAATAATTACAATAATTAATATTAAATTGATTATTGAAAATAGTACTAAAAATCAATTTATTCTTTACAAGCTTTTATAATACAGACTGGAAGGACAACATATGCCGGGTTCAGTTAGTTCATCATAAAATAAAAGATAAATGGGCGATTTTAGAAAAAAATTGCTTTTGTGCAAACGGACGCTTTTTTTCTTCAAAAAGTAATGAACTGACGAACTTTTATGATGTCTAATGGATTTGTATAGAAAAAAATATAAGATAATGCACCAGTGGTTGACCATGTATCGGTAATCTGTCAAAAAAAACAAAATTTCCAAAAATTATACTTTTGCATTTTTTTTTTTTAATAATTACCATTCTTGGAAATCTTGGTTTTTTTTACGATTTTCTGACAGATGGCTAATTACATGATCAACCACTGATGCACTACCTCAATTCATTTTTTTTTTTCAAAAATATTAGGGCCCCTTTCAGGTGCACCACTCACAGGTAAATCCGCCTCTGGTTGGTTTTCCATGATTGATTCCGGAAAATTCAAATAGGAAAATCAAAGGGAATTTCGAAACAGACACGAACGAACTAGTTTTGATTGATTAAATATAAAACAGGAAAAAGGTTTTAAATACTTGATCACAAAATAGAATAGAATTGTACGAGAACACGTATTACTATTGCGAACATTTGGATATTGAGGTTAGTGTTGACGTAAGATCGTGACAAAACAATGCAATTCTACTTTCACTAGTAAGTATAAGCGTCTATTTAAGTGCATCATACGGTTTCGTTTTCGTTCATTGTCCACCGAATATAGTCCTTCTTGATTGATTTCGTGGCCGATGATCTCTATACGGATCATGAAAATTTTTCGTGTAAAAGGCCGATGACACATTTGTGTCACGATCGCCCAGCGGCTATTATCAGCTAATACTGTTTATGTGTTCAGGAATATATATTGTAGCGTCGCTACCTTTTTATATGGTTTGGCTGGCAACACCGCGTGGACGAGGGGTAGCAACCCTGTGCGGG
>JAOXNN020000074.1:6334630-6385483 GCA_028571205.2 Hydropsyche betteni | reverse complement strand
CGCACCGTCAATAATAATAATAATGTGCAGTCGAACCGCTGAACACACGTTCGAACATGGTTGTGAGCGCAACAAATTCATTAGTTCGCTTCAACCATGTTCGAACGTCTGTTCACACTTTAAGGTTAGTTTATAAATAAATACTTCGAAATTGTACAGTTGTATGAAAATAAAAATAACCTGCCAAACGGATGTTGAAGATTCTCCGAAACTCACAATCACAGGACTTTCTTCCCATTTGACGTACAGGTTGTAAATCATATAAACACAACCAGTGAGACTCAGCCCGATCATGATGATCCACCATAACCTGGGAAATTTTGGATATTTATTGAATTTTTCCCGTTCAAAATAACTATAATACATTACGTGTCAAATGCCCGTATCCTGAGGTCATATAAAACGTTTTGTATTTCTTCGAACACAAAAGCGTATTAGAGTTGAAAAATATATTGTTAAGTCGATATCGGTACAATTGAAATAAATTATATTGTATTCATAATATTTTCAATTTCACTAACTTTTCAAATAATGGTCGGCTTTGTTCTCCTACGTAGCACAATCCATGAAGACTGGTATTCGATGTATACTCTACAAAATAATCCTTACATGATGCATACAAATTAACTTTTTTCTTTTTATTTTTGATATTTCCTCCATTTTCCACATTTGGATCCCTGTAAGATATTTTCAAAAATTATATTTATTAAACATACGTATAATATGTTGTGTGACAACATTCTATTGAAACCAAATCCTTAAAACTATACAAAAGAAAATTCTCTCATTTTAAAAAAACAGCTAATTTTGCAAATATCATATAACCTTTGAGTTCCTTGGCACATAAGGTTGGCACATAAATAAATAAAAAAATCCTTTTTTCATCGCAAAACAGCCAAATATCACAAAACACTGTATCTAGTGTTTCTTTTCGAGAATTCTTTCTCGAGAATATCTCGAAAAAATGCCGAAATCGAGAATTCTGAACCAAGTCATTTTCACATACAGCTCTCGTCTGTTTCATTGTTGATTAAAGTTTAATGGTTCAAAAGGTTTAATGCCTTGTTGGTTTTAAAGATTAATGGTTTGATCTAAACCACATCGATACCGAACGAAAGAATTTTTTTCACGGACGAAAATTAAAAAAGAAAAAATACACGAACGTAGGATAACAAGGATAAATTTTTACCATTCTTCTAGTTGGGTTTTATTCAATTGCATACAATGAATAATAATATTTATGTATCTATGTGTTAAAATATTGGTAAAAAAAATGTAAAAAATAAAACAGTAAAGGTGTCTGAAATTCTATACTATAATAACATTATTACATATTATGTTCTATGCGTTTTTTTTTTCATAATTTTCAAAATTTCTTGAGAATTCTCGATAAGTTTGAAAAGTGAAATCGAGAATTCTCATTTCTCGAGAAATCAGAATGCCTAGCTGTATAAAATAAATTAAGAGGACAACCTTACTTGATAATCAATATTTTGAACACAAATTTTTTTACAATAAATTAATTTTAGCTTGATTTCAAAAAACTGGAAAATTTTCTGATTCGGCTGAAATTTAACTTGATGGACCGAAGAATTCAAACGTGTTTTGCAACAAGCGCTTCAGGATTTTTCCCAGAAATGGTAACACCGTTAAAATTTGTACATTTGTAAATTTGTACAATGGTAGTTTTTTTAAATGATAATATATCTATATGTGTAGTTTTAAAAATTTGGTTTTAGTAGATAAATTTCGCGATCAATGTTGTCACAGCAGTATGTTTACAATCGAATGAAATTCACTTACATAATTTCGTCAAACAATACTAGGTGCGGGAACCGTAACAATTTTTGACTAAATGGCGGAGCTCTGTCAGAAACACGGTTTAAATACCAAATTTATCCTATGTTTCTATATGTATATATTATATATATGTTATTGCCCCACGCCTAGTATTTCAATCCAATAGAAATAATGGTTTACACAGCCGTTCCCCAAAATAAAAATACCTCGTCCCGCTCGTATAATTCAATTTTTTCGTACAATTAGTAAAAATTTCATCGAACGAAGAATGCAATTTATCGATTGTTTTAATATTATTTTATAATATGTGTATGTAAGTACATAAATGCACTTGATGATCATATAAAAAGGTGTGTTTCAATTTCCATTAACTTTTTATTGTAGCTTATAAATGATGTTAATTCTACAATACCAGAAAAAAAGCGATTACGTTACGTGTCATACTCCTGTCATATTGATATGAACTAATTGCTGTGGATAATAATAAGTCGAAAATATTATTATATTGATAATATTTTAAGAACTTGAGCTGTTAGTCAAAACAGTGTCTAATATGAAATTTATAAAATTAAAGAAGATTTTTAATATATTAGATTTATATTTATTTATTAATGTGAGAAAAAATTGGCAAAATTGAGTTGTTAAATTGTTTCAGTGATTCTTAGAACTAGAAATGACACATTATGTTTATTGAAATGTGAAATACATACGAATTTGATTACATATTAATATTGTATAATATAAAAATATAATAAATATTTAATAGAAAAAATTCAAAAATTTTTCGTGCACTAATTTAATAAAGTATTTAAATCGCGTGGAGATTTTTTCGTTATTTAAATTGTCATTAGATACTAATCGATTAATTCTTGGCAATTTTCTTTAGATTTCTTCAAGTGACTATCAAATGATTTCATATTATTTTCACAATCAACTCTCTTTGGTCTTATTCGATTCTTCAAATTACAAAACGCCCTGAAATTTATGAAAAAATCATATTTTTTATTTGTATAATAAAAAAAATTCAATACTTCTTTTAAACATTTTCAAATAATACGAACCTCAACGTCAAAAAGTACACAATTTCGAACAAGCTCAATATGGAAAATCCCAAAAACAGCCCCAGCAAACCTCCACAGTTGGCCAAAAAGTCCGTTTGGCCATAAAGCTCGGATCGTTTCGATGTTATGAATTGTGACTCTTTGAAAAACAACACCATCCTCGCCATGTTCACGCTGAAAACATCAACAGGATAATTCATGATACAAATGACGATTCTGGTACCGATTGAGCGGTGATGATTACTCTGGCAATGTGCTGAAATTCGCTTTGTAAGCTATGAACAATTTTTGCCAATTGAAATCGGCTTGAGACACTTCCACGTCGTAATTGATCGAAGTGCAAGCCGGCATGCAATTGCATTGTTTCGCTACATTTTTCAGTTCTTCTTTTAACGCTTTTTCCTCGTCGTTTACGTTTTCGTCCTCGCTGTTCTCTGCCAATCCGCGAAGTATCTCTTGTGTTAGTAAATCGTCTGAAATTTGTTTGTTCTTAGTGTCTATTGTGAGCTATTGTGTCTGTCGATCACGAAAATATATACATATTATTATATCATGACTAAAAATAATTTTATCTTAAAAACAAGCAGGTATTTTAAGTGAATCTTTTTATGTTTGATATCGGTTACTGGTTATTTTGTAATACCATATATTATATTTTATTTTTAAACTTTTATGATGGTGCGAGCTCGACGGAAACATCGACGAGCTATATATTATATTTTATTATAACTGGCTCTTGTTCAAAAGTTTATCATATCAAATTAAATATTTCAGAAAAACCATCAAAATTTTCTGTTTAGCAACAGTATAATATATACGGAATTTTTTAAATTAAATATTACCTTGTGCTTTATCGACACATGGAATTTTACCAGAAGAACAAATCTTCACTAAAGGGTCACCTGTAACAAATATTATATTATATATTATGATTTATATATATGAAAAAATGTATTAAAACTTACGAGGCATAGAAAATGCTACACATCCACACTGAGTATATGTGTAATTCGATAAACATTCCAGTTCACAATTTCGTTGTGTGTAAACTTTGAAAAATTTCAATTTTCTTTCAGTCGGAAAGAAACATTGCCTCCTGAAAACGAAATTTCGATATGAAAATGTATATTTAAGTTTTAAGCAATATATATTATTGTATTTATTATACCTTTCTGGATCGTATTCTCTTAATCCTTCTGAAGTAGTCATCATGTTAGGTTTTATTGCTGCTATCACTTCTTGACTAAGAGGGACCCTAAAATATTGTTGAGATACTCGCGGAACTTCAGTAGGAGAGTGCAGTAATATCTTTAATTTTTAGATAGAATATTTAAAATGTAATTTTTTTTATACGCCGTTTTTTATATTTGACCATACCTTGAATCCTTGAACTGGACCTCTACATAGATAGTCTAAATCGTAATTATAAGCTCGTAACAAAATAACTAAACCTGCTTTTGCTCCAGATCCCTGTTAATATATATATTATATATCCATACAAATCAATTAGATATACATAATTATTTTAATAAAAAAAAACCAACAGTTCCACGGACTGGATACGTATCTAATGGAATATTTTCTGGATATCCTCCATCGAGTGTCCAACCTTCAGATTTTCTTCCATGATCCAAATAATGATATCCTTCGTGCATCCTATGTATAATATTATATTTTACTTTCAATTATGTAATTGAATCTTAAATTAAATTCAAAACCCACATTTCTTTTCTGAAAAGCTCATCAGCATTCAACATATTGAAAGAAAAGCAAAGACCCTCCTCTGTCATGATTGGTGAAAATATCCTGGTACAGTTTTCTATACTAGTTTTCCATTTGCAATGCCACATCATTTCGTCAAACTGCGGAGCTACCTAAAAATATTTAAATTTGGTCATTTTGGATATCTACAATTTATTTCATTTTAATCGCATCAATTTTTTTACTCTTTTCAATAAATCCACATTATCTGTGAAGTTGCTACCTTCTGTATGGATATGACTATCACATACTAATGACATCGTTTCATAATCTATTTTTCTGGAAAAAAAAACATCCAAAAATGAAAATACGATTATTAATATATAGTTTATTGAAAAAAATATATTTTTAATAATTTATACAAACTCTTGTTCGGTTAAATTTGTGCGATGATACATTTCAGTAAAGTTGTAAACGCTTTGTCTCGCTTTTGTTTCTGAACAAACTGTAATCGCTGGAAACGGAACCTGAAAAATAATAATATTACGAATTCAATTTGTGAACCGGCAAAGTAATATTTTTCTCGAAAATTTTCAATTTTCAAACATAACGAATCAAATTGTGTGTGCGTGACGCATTATTCGTACTTGAAAAATATATTTTGTTTTTAATTATGATTTATGCATACCACAATTATGGAGATTTGCTATAAAATGTGATTCGCGAAAAACTCGTCATTCATTCTACTACAAAAAATTGTATACAATCATTATAATAATTTTCGTCGATGTCAAGGTTTTTAGTGTTCATGGTATCATCTTTGAAATTTAAAATAAAATTTCACATACCTGCCATACAGGGGTAGAACTTTCTGCGAAACTAACAATAACTGGACTTTGATTCCATTTGATCCACACTTTGATGATTAAATGACTGCAAGCTGCGACACTCAAAGCAAATATTATGCTCCACCATATTCTAAATTTTTCAAAACATTAACTTAAATTGTACATATTATACATTATTAGTAAATCGTATTCAGACCTATCACGCTTCGGTCCATCGGTAATTTTTTTAACGAAATCCATAATCAATGATTATAAATCAGAAATTTACAATTTTGCTTAACATGTATAACGGACATTGGGCAAATTGTGACTGATGTTGCTCACAAATAAAAATTACGACATGTGACAAAACGAGATAAGTTCATTTAACAAGAACAAAAAAATGTGGGACGAATCTATTGTGTCGGTCTATTTTTAAATTAAATTTATGAAACTGCTCAATCAAAATACTTGTTTTAATTAACAATACTAACTTTTCAGCGATGGATCTTTTGTCTTCTCCTATATATTTCAACCCATGAAGACTAGTGTTGGATAAGAATTCTTTTAAATAGCCAATACACGTCTGCGAATTACTTTTTCTCCTCACAGACGAAGAATATATGAAAGTCCCATTCTGTTCTTCAGAATCTGTCAGTTTTTTTTTCGATGGACTCCCAGAAGTAAATACTCGTTCATCTCTCCTATAATTCAATTCGTTTCATATTATAAATGTTTTAAAATCAAAGATTTGTTATTTTCAAAAATTTCGGCTACCAAACAACGTTTCTTTTCATTGTTTCGTCGATTGCAAAAAAAGTTTATGATGTTTCTCCTTCTGCGGGTTCTAATGGACTGTCGCATATTTTCTAGAACATCGATTTCTAAACTGAAAAATACAGCTGAAATAAGTGTACCTCGTTTCATACATGGCGTTGTCCGATTTTTGCGAACAATGGTCTGACGTAATTGTGTAATTTAAATCAAACTGAAAAAAATCAAATCTTTTGATTGTCAATGTTAACAAGAGGATTTCGTTTATTTATTTTTCCCCACTTAAAATGAATATGTTTTAATAAATTGTCAAAATTGACAGTTGTAGTTAGTAACATTCGAAATTAATTATTATAATATATGTAATAGGTTTTATATTATATTATTTATTATATATGCTTAAAAAAAGATTATTTCGCACGACAACTGTATATAAGTTAATGCGATGAAGAAAAAAAAATATCACGCGTCAGTTAATGATTAAAAGCTAATTGGTCACATACTAATTTGCATTTTTCAGCAAAGCAATGAAAATTTTATTACTCCCCTGTCTGTCAATCAACATTTCAAAAAAAAAAAATATATATATATACATATATATATATATTGAACAACGTAAAGTTTTAATCCGTTATTTTGAAACATTTTTGTGGCATTATATATATATTAGTACTAAAAATTTTTTTTTACAACAAAATTATCAAAATATTGACATTTTGACCTATTATAATCTATAATAAAATTACATATGAAAGTGTTGAAAAAAAAATTTTTTTTTTTTCAGGATAAAAATTTACAGATGGATCATCATTTGCAAAAATAGTATCAATTAATTCAATAGATTATTGGAAAATTTATCAGATCAATCACAAAATACTCTCAAAATGTTTATTAGAAAACGTTTAATTATACTCACTATTCATTAACATGAAAAACATGCAAAACGAGGAAAATGATAAACTCACAATTTGAAACGATAATTACAAACGTGAAAGGGCGCAGTTTTCAACTCCCTCGAGAAACTTTCCATTTATTTTGATAGTTGAAATTCAACTGGCGTGTTTTGCAATAATTAACTAGTGTTTAGTATTTTCCGATAAAAATATAGGAATTGTTGGATCCTATGGGAGTATCAATCAAAAATATTATATTTCCGATTGACAATTCCATAGGATCTAACAATTCAAACATATTATAGCATAAGATCGAATGGTAGCAATCATTTTAGCAACTGTTATGATTAATGGACCTATGACAGTTAATTCATTTATGAATTATTTATACTAATGTATTGAAAATGTAATTTATATAATTTTAGAGCTTTATAATTTCTGAAAAAACATGGGCCTTGAAACTAGTGGACATTTTTAGTGAAGCTTTTACTGACGTTCTTCCGACAAGTAATTTCCTCTTTGGCTCATTGTCGGATGGTGTCTAATTGTCCATCGGCTAAAACGGATGTGCTTTTCCGAAACATACATTATTTTGTCAATATAATTATTAATTACACGTTAATTTTATAAAATTGATGTCACTTTTTTACAAAAATGTAAAAAATCACCTCCTATATATTCAAAACAATTAAACATATTTATATGGTTTTTTTTTTCAAATTTTACAAATGTAGAATACTAATTTGAGTAGACATCTATGTATTTTTCAAAAAACTTCTTGTGAAATTTTTCATATAAATATTTCATGGACAAAAATTTAACATTGTATTCTGTTTAAAAATCTTCTAAAGATGACTATTGCTACATTATTTTTTTGAATTTAAAAAATCTCTCATTTTTTCGTATTATCTCGAATAAAAGTAAAATAAATATTCACTCGCGTTTATTATTAGAATGAAAATACGTAAATTTTAAATAGAAAATTGTTAATTTCATCATAAAAAAATTACGAATATGTTCCAATTTGAAAATAATTTGAAACGTCCATGTTAACGGAAAAATAACAACTCGTAAACAAAGTTTCATTTCCTATTCAAAAACCGGAAAAACAAAGTGATTCAAATAAATTTCGTACTACACGTCGTGAATTTGATGATTGTGAAATTCATCATCGCCACTATCGATTTGTATTCGTTCGCAAAACACAAAGGGTTAATTCACATATGCAAATTTCGTCGATTCGTCCACCCTTGACCGTTAAGGGCAGCAATCGTCAAATAGTAATTCGTACACAAAAACAATTCATGATTCATATTTAAAAAAAAAAAATACAATCGAAAACTTCAACAGTGAATCATAACAATTGACGAATCCCATACAACAAATTGGAGTTTGAACCGGCCACCTTTCACACACTATTATTATTTCAATTACAGAATCACTTTCGTTCAGCCGCTTAAGTGTTAAGCAAGTGGTTTTTCGATAAAAAAAATCGAATGAAACGATATTTTGAGGTCAGGGTGTACCGTGGCTGACAGCCAGTGTTGGGCCGGTCGTTTTGGCGTGTGCACGTGCCGCAAGAAACACTCGCTCGATATCGATTTGCACACCCATTTCACTTGAGCAGGTCCGGATTTTCAGCTGAAAACGAGCCATGCCTGCCGACGACGAGCTCAGCACTATCCTCAACAGGAGACAGCAAATCAACGACGACCTGGAAGAGGGCAAAGAGGTGAAACCTCAATATAAGGTCGTCAATGTCTATACGGAGTTTCATGAATTTTCCAGAAAAGAAATCAAACAGTATGAAGCCACTTTTAATAAGTGAGTATTTTTTTTTTTTAATTTTCACATTTGCTGAAAGTCTTTTAATATTGTTCGCGATCGGCGCGTCGATAGGTCGTATTATCAATTTAAAGGTTAAACGCGAGAATTTGAAAATAATATTGTCACATGTAATAATGGATGTTTGATGAATTGCGAAATGAAACAATTCATTGTGTTTTATTCATTTTTGTGTGTTGATGATTCTGAAATATCACGCGATCAATTCTATTGACTTTCACTGGAATCGTGTTAATGTTTCGCGTGACTGTCGAACGATCGTCGAAGGAAGTTTAATCAACTTTCAATTATTAAAATTTGGGACGTTTACGGATTGACGTTCCATGAAAATCAATCAGAGGAATGCTTTCTCTGTTGATTTCACTTTGATCATTTTAATATGAGCATTCGTTAGGCTGTTATCTTGTTTGAATGTTTGCTTTTTAGAAGGCGGGTGTAATACATTATGATTCATTATTCTTCAAATGTTGACTAACTTATTTTTCATCGTACATATGTTTTTGTGACAAAATTTATATTGATACATATGTATTTTAATATGATTATTTTATAAATGTAAACTCATTTTTCTGTTAACGATAACACTTGATCTGGATCATTAACTTGATTCTTTATAAAATTTCAACCTTTCAGACATACATTTTAGTTTTTTTTATTATTTCATCATATAAATAAATTTTTGCCTTTTCAAGCCTGAAATAATTATTATCTCGTTCACCTCGACAGCGGCTTCAAGCGGCATAAGTTTGTCAACAAAGACTCATATTTATCAGATAATTCAATGTTTTCTTCTTCTAAAAACTGAAGAAAAAAATAAAAACCACGTAGTTTCGAAACGTGAATTCCTGTCCAATCCCTCCAGCATCGATCGTGGCAAAAGTTTACTTCTGGAACCACAAAAATAGAAATGTGGCACGCGTTGGTCTACGCAGCTGAAGGAACCATCTGTCCGCACAAGTTGCAATACAACATGCATTCGAAAATCGTCAGAATGTTTTTGTTACGGTGATTATCACTTACAAAAGTATGCAAGTTGCTATGACGATTCGATTCGTGCAAACGCCGAAATTTCGTATCGCGTGGTTGTTTTTTTGAGTGCATATGCAAATTGTATAGCAAGGGTCATATGCGGTGTGATGTGATTCATTCAATTTCCTTCTAAGTACAATGGTTTTTATTAAGGACAATAACACGGTGAAAAAACCGATGAATAATTTGTTGATAGCGAAAATTTATTAATAATGTAAGCTTCGTCGATAGTACGTTATGGCTTGAAGGAAAACCTGGTATATTATATTATATGTCGAACCTGGTATTTCGTGTTAGTAAATATAGTTTTCCTGTCGTATTGTTGATAAAAACGTATAATTTATCTGACAGTTCAGAGTAAAACTCTTTTGCATCTAGTCCTAGTCATTTTATATCCGGGAAGTTGAATATCTTTTGCGATTAGAAAATGTATGCACGAAACAAAAATTAAAATGGTTTATATGTTTATGTGTGACGAGAATGCTGTGACAGCAACGAGAACACAAAAAGTAATATGAGAAGTAGTTTACAATAGTCACTTATACTCCGCCATTGTGTTGTTCACGTTGTAAATAAATATTAAATATGAAGTTTTTCACTGCTTGTTTAAGTATTGATATATATAGGATTAAAATCTTTATGTTGAATTATAAAAATTAAATATTAAATTTTATAATATGCAACGAAAGTTCAATATAAGTACTTAAGCGTTTTAGCGTGTAATTAACGTGTAGTAATGACAAATGCGTAAAACACGTGAGTCGTTCGTACGGTAAGCGTGACTAATAATGAACGACAAAAATTCATAATACACACGGAGAACCAAACAAATTTCCTTGTTTTCAATCCAAAGTATTAACATTCACTTGAACAAACGGATATATTATCATCATCACAACGTAAACTGCAAGATACAATTTTTTTCAGTACTAACAAAAAATTTTCATGAAGCAAAATGGTACTTATCAATCGGCAAAAACATTAAAAAGCTGTAAGTACTATAAATCGCTACGACTGAATAAAGTTTCCGCTAACCAAATATCGATTACCGCACTGTATTTTACTTTATGCGGAAAAGCTATCAGATCGTCGATTAATTTTTCCATTTTCATTTTAGAAAAAATTAGTATAGGGGGTTAGTCTCATTATCAGTCAAAAGTCTGAACATTTGGTTAAGTTTTCATGTGCTTTTTCTGCTGCAGACAGATTGATCAGTACGAAAAAGATAAGATTCAAATAAATTTTCACATACGAAATATATCATAAATAATTTATTCCAACAACAAAAGCGCGTACCCGAAATAATTACCTTCAGCAATTCTTCATGCATTGATTGATATGCATTTTCGATTTCTCAATACGTCACAAACGACTACAACAATCGCATAATTGCTTCCTAAACGCTTCCGTCGTAAAAGCGAATAGAAATCGGCGACGTTTAACGGTTTTTCTTCAGATCACGTCACACGGATACGTGAACGAAATATGCATATTATGAACTTAAAACGAAAATGGCGAATCGGTATTCAGCAGAGGGTACGAGTTGTCCGTTAGGGCCGCGAGTCAACTCGCCACTTGAATTTGTATCAATTATATATTATGTGTCAATGTCGTGTTGAGACAATGTCCTGGACAATTTGATTAATGCAGGATTTCCTTATTAGTCGCGGCGGCGACATAAGAAATTGATATTGGGCTTAAATTCCAATTTGAAATACGGTTTTTCAATTATGAACGTTTTTCGGTGCAATTGTTAAGTGTTTCAATTAGTTTCGGATGGAACCCTTAAGAGGGACGTAAAAACCTAAAAAAAATTTTATTAATTGGATAAATTTCCATTATTTTGATTGAGGCAATTAAATTAAAATTTTTGATGAATTAATCATTCATTATACTCGTCTTAATAATGAACGAAAAGTAGTTATTAACGGTAAACATTTAAATACTTAATTGTTATTGTGTTAATATTTCGTAATTCGATTGAATATTCATATAACAAATAGACGAAAAATGTACCATTTTTTAATTAATTTTTCGTTATCGTTACGTTCATCGAAAATATTTTTCAGTGCACGTGATTTTCAGAAACTTTACGTAACGTTTTCAATAAACATGTAAATTGGCGGGAAAGTGTTTACAAGGTTTGTAATGGAAATCTGCTCGAACAAAAGCATCTCGAAACAAAACGTTCTAGTATAATTTTTTTTTGCGTACGAAACAACATTTTTCTAACTTATAATACGCTTTCGATATTGAAAATTTTTTGGAAAGCGTTTTTGGACATTTGAATCGCTTTTATATCGCTCGATTTAATATGGAAATGGTTCGGTTTTGATACGGCGATGGTTGTTTGGGTATTGTACATTTGTAGGGAAAATGGTGTTGCGAAAATATAATTTTATTTCATGGGAAATTGCATTGGCCGAGCACAATCGTGTTTTCAATCATGCGGAAAATTCCTCGCTAGAAAACTCCGTCAATATTCGCGTTGTCATTTTTTTGTCGATGTTATTTCGTCACTTTATTTCCATTGTTTTGCGGGACAATTACCATAATTTTTTTTACAGATTCTTCCGATGTTGGGTAACGGACTTTGTGTAAAATGTGCAGTTTTTTTGACTGAAAAAACCTTAAACGTTTCGAAACTAGCAATTTCAGATATCTGACGAATTTAGGTCACATTAGAAACCTTATAATAAACTAGTATAGTAATAACTAGACAATAAACTATGTCACAATAATATTCTTCAATATCTTAAATGTATAGGTACACACATACAAACTATAATATTATATTTACAGTTGATATCATATTTCAAATAAACTTCCATTACGGTGCGTTTGAAAAGTTTCGAATAAGAATCTAACAATGAAAATACTTTGTATTTTATAAGTTGAACTCTTATTGTCATTTCCATATTAATTGTCAGTTCTATTGTTTGTTGAAGATTATGTTTTTTATGTAGCGAAAGTGATACTGTCGGCGTCACAACTTTTTTCTTCCTTTCGTTGCCTTTGGAATTTGTTACACATCATTTCGTGCGAAAATATCTACAATTTACATTCAATATTGATTCTTTACAAACAAAACTGTAATTTTAGTAATACATAGTTAGCATACATGATGATAACCATCGTCATCGCATACAGCCTATATATTATCGTACAGTGAAACCTCGTTTACATTTTCGAAGGGACCGAGGAAAAAATCCGTTATTAGTGGGTTTCAAATATTTCAGAAATTTAAACAGCTGAAAAATGCGAATGTGCACGTGAAAACGAGGTTTCACTATATTTACTATACAAACATTATAAAAGGTTTCAAAAATTTTCTTTAAAAAAATTGATTATCGAGAATGTGGTGCTACTATGTTTGAGGTTGAATTGATTTTTTTTTTCTTAACTTAACCTTACCTAACCATTAGGTGTTATGTTAGGTTAGGTTAGTTTTTTCCCATATATCTGATGTTCATAATTCAGGTTGCTAACTCCTGCCTCATATTAAGCTACTAACCAAATAAATTAACTACCTATATGCTCTCTAGACCCGCAGTCATTAGTCATTCATTCATTCATTCATCATTTTGGATCATTCAATTCTCTTTCATGCAATCTAATATTTCCCAATTCTAAATATGTTAGTTAAGGTTAGGTTGGGTTATGTTAGGTTCTTAAATTTCTTACCTACGTTAAAAACCTTACTTAACACCTATGGCACTTTAGGGTTAGGAAAACACAATTCAGTTCAATCTCAAATGTATTCAGAATGTTGCATAATTTAAATAGTTTCAAGGTTAGTTACATAATTACATCCATCAATCGGCCATACCTCGCGATACTTAACCTAACTCCGACAGTCATTAAGAACCGTTGACATCAGATACAATTCATAATTGAAACAACCATTTCAGCAACATTCTAAAGTGCACTCCATGCAATGCATATCAGAGAATGAAAGTGGCATCGGATTGCACTTCCATCGAGCAAACGGACATCCGATACAATGACCCATTACGATATCTCCGATTAGAAAATGCATTCTTTCAAAGTGTCGAACATTAATTAGTCCGAGCAACAATGGACTGTTAAAACGCTCCAAAACGGTGAAACGGCAGTTTGTTACACCTGCGAATCATAATTCGAATCGCCGAACATTAATTATCGCTATTGTTCGCGGGAAAACGATATTTTTTCCAAATTATTACATATGAATCGCATTTTTTTTTTTTGTAACACAATGAATGAGATATTCGTGTGAAATGGTTTTTCAAAT
Organism: Hydropsyche betteni; assembly: GCA_028571205.2. Lineage (NCBI taxonomy): Eukaryota > Metazoa > Arthropoda > Insecta > Trichoptera > Hydropsychidae > Hydropsyche > Hydropsyche betteni. The sequence goes on along the minus strand of JAOXNN020000074.1, from coordinate 6,371,280 downwards.
GCAGGTTGCATTCTAATTATGAATATGTATTAGTTTGCCAGGGTTATACGCTGATGACTTTACCGAGAATAATTTATTCATTACGTTCACAGCGAAATAAAATTTATCCATGAACACTAGATATTAATCCGCGTAATCTAAACTTTTTTGTGACATGAAAAAACGAAATAATACTGAAGATTAATATCACACGTGATTAAAACAATATTTGTTTTGTTTGCTGTACGTGTGAATTGTTAATAATTAGTTAAGCATGATTCATTTTTAAATAAATAAACACACTTGCTAATCATTCATCACTCGTAAAAGCGTGTGAATAACTAAATTAGTTTTATAATAAAACATGTATTTTTTAAATTATTTTCCTAAATTATAAATCAATCAATACGAAATGAATAATATGATTTTGTATATTTTCAATGACACGATGTTTTTTTCGAAATGGATTGAAATGAATTTTTTTTCTTATCCTAACCGAATCTAACCTAACCTCTAAGTATTAAGTTAGGTAAGGTTAGAAACGTTACTTAACACCTAGGGCACCTATCCCCTAAATATAATCACGGATTTCTGTGTGTGTATCCGTTCGTCTGTTCGTCTATTTAAATGACACTCGCGATTTTTTATAGTATAGATCCTAATATGGTCTTTATGCGTATACACTTAACGTCTATAATATGATGCTTATTACCTACTAACTACTGGCTTTGCCTATATGACGTCTGGTAACAATAACAAATGAACTATTTTGATTTTATTAATTAAATATTAAATATTAAAACCGGGTACGGGCATCGACTTTAAAATAAACACATAAACATCCCGATGTTATTAACATCGGGCCTATATATAATACTAACAATAAGTGTTAAGAAAACGAAACAAAATTCAACCCATATTGAAGTCGCACCTAATTTTCTTTTCGATGATCAAATTCCTTATTGAAAAATTGAATTCGATTGGTATTGAATGAATGAGTTAATATCCCACACGATAATGATACAATTTTTGAGTCATATGTCATATGTGATGGTAGTGTTTATTTTAATTTTACACACATGTACAAAATGCGCGTAGGTTGTAAACTTGGGCGAATGCATTTTTCGCCGAAAGCGAAGGTTGTTATCCTGGAACCGGTTTTCCGAAATGTTGAACCTTCAACTGACTCGGAATGGTGGCTGCACCCATTATTTTAAGACACTTTTTATTTATTCGTTTTATTGCATTCGATCGTGGTCTGCATTTTTCTTTCTGCTCTTGTTTTGTTATTTATCGATCGAGGTTTTACTTCCTCTATGATATTGATACTGGATATTTTTTTATCATTATATAACAATCGATCGTAAAAAATATCCGCAGTGATAAATATAAATGTTCAGAGTCATGGTACTTATCTGCTTGATTGATTCGCGTTTTAAATTTTCAGAATATTTTAGGTACACATAACCACATACGTAATACTATTCGATTTTTGAAATTATTCTTTTTATAAAAAAAATGAGATTCAATTTCGCATCTATGTAAATTCAAATCAAACTGATCGATTTTCATGTGTGTTTTTAAAAAAGGCTCCGTGTCCTTGAAATAGCATTTAGCATGTACGTTTGTTGTTGAATTTGTGACGAAAATCACATATTTGAAGCATTCATTAACAAAACTAGTATCAAATTGAATAAATATGCAAAAACGAAAAATGGAAAATGAAATTGTTAATACAAACATGTTCTTTCTTAGTCATGGATTTTTTCGGACTGAACTAAAGTCAAAATATTTTATGAAAATGCGAAATTATTTACTCAGCTTCAGCATCGTAATACGAAATTCATTATTAAACAAAAATATACGTAACACATCAAATATTAATTAATTATTTTAAATTTTACAAGTAATTACCTAACAATTTCACGATCGAACAAGTAGATTATCATCAACATAACCAGGAAATGGCTTTTCCGAATACCACATATATATAGTTCGAATATTTACCTCATAATGATAATGAAAAAAACAACTCTTAAGGAGTTTTTCGCACATTAAAAAAACGATATCACACCCATCTATTAACCGCGCCATTTTCGCTTAACTCCGACATAAACATACATTGATATGACGAAATACTTCCGACAAAGTCTACCCAAATATCGGGAAGGTTGTGATGTGCGCAGTTGGGCGTCAAATGTATATATGTAGTTCGAATATTTACTTCATAATGATAATGAAAAATAAAAAAATGTTAAAGAGTTCTTCGCACATTAAAAAAAACGCTATTACACCCTTCTATTATCCGCGCCATTTTCCGCTTAACTCCGACATAAACAAACATCGATATGACGAAATACTTCCGACAAAGCTACCCAAATCTCGAGAAGGTTGTGATGTGCGCAGCTGGGTATCAAATGTATGTAGTTCGAATATTTACCTCATAATGACAATGAAAAAATCAACTCTTAAGGAGTTCTTCGCACATTAAAAACCCGCTATTACATCCATCTATTATCCGGGCCATTTTCCGCTTAACTTCGACATAAACAAACATCGATATGACGAAATACTTCCGACAAAGTCTACCCCAATATCGAGAAGGTTGTGATGTGCGCAGTTGGGTGTCAAATGTATATAGTTCGAATATTTACCTCACAATGACAATGAAAAAAACAACTCTTAAGGAGTTCTTCGCACATTAAAAACCCGCTATTACATCCATCTATTATCCGCGCCATTTTCCGCTTAACTCCGACATAAACAAACATCGATATGACGAAATACCTCCGACAAAGTCTACCCCAATATCGAGAAGGTTGTGATGTGCGCAGTTGGGTGTCAAATGTCACGATCGATGACCCACTTTCAGTACGGGCCAATTTCCTGAAAATGGTGTAGGTCACAACCTTATTCCGTTGTTATTCACTATTACGATCTCGGGTCGTTATATAATCAATCGACATAATGGAACACATTCAGAACGAGAGGGAAATTTAATTACTGCCCTCGTTCGGGTTTTAATGAAGTTTACGAAGCAGTTTCTGCAATAATTTGCGAATTATGCTCATTATAAACATATGGCTAATAAAATTGCCTGATTTCTCCTTGGCAGGTGGTCTATGTGCTCGATTCGGTTTACATTTGACATAAAATCTAATCCTAGTTGATTAATGTGTTTGTTTTTCGACAGATTCGATGAAGGACACGATGGATATTTGGATTTGAACGAATTGAAGAGGATGATGGAGAGGATAGGAGCCCCTCAGACTCATTTGGGGTTGAAAGGCATGATAGCTGAAGTGGATGAGGATCACGACCAGAGAATTTCGTTCAGAGAATTTTTATTGATTTACAGGTAACGTTGGATTGCCAAATTTATTAGTACTTACAGAAAATACTTATTTATTCTTAAAAATCCTATATTAAACATGTTTTAATTTGATGGTCTAATTTCCAGGAAAGCAAGAGCTGGTGAGCTTGAAAGCGATTCGGGATTGAGTGAACTGGCTCGTCTTACAGAAATCAACGTGGACGAGGTCGGTGTTAACGGAGCAAAGACATTCTTCGAAGCAAAAATTGAAGAGTTGAAAAAGAGCAATAAGTTCCACGATGAAATACGAGAAGAACAAGAAGAAAGGAAACGTCAGGTCGAAGAAAAGGCCAATAGAAGAGCTCTCTTCAGAGAGAAAGCTGCTATATTTCAAAATTGATTCTGTTTCTGTTCCAAATTATCGTCTATGTGAAATAGTTGAGTTAAAATTGTCACGTAATCTCGTTGCCTGAAAATATGTTACAAAGACTGCAATTATGTATAATTTTGAACACAATATAATTGTAAGCTATACTAAAAAAATCAACTTACGCATCTATGTTCTAGCTTTTCAAAAAAAAAAGACGCTGATTGCTCGATTGTAACACAAGTATTTTACATAATCCTTTTGAAACTTGTAACCATGAATTTGTCAATTTCAAGAATGGTTTGGAACCTTTTTTCTAATAATCAATGTATCGTGTCAGTCAAGCTATAGAATGAATACGACTGTAGAATTCGCACCATTATTAATGTATAAAATGATAGACATAAGAAAATATATTTACACTTATAATTTTTATGAATGTATAATACCATCGCATTTGATGCATATCCCAATTTGACTAATCTATGAGAATAGAATTTTCATATGTATTTTGACTACAAATATAATATTAACAGACTTAAATAATATAACAAATATCGTATTAAATTGATGTTTTAATTTAAATAAAAGATTAATGATTTTTAATGTGATAATTAACGATGTTTCCTATTATACCAATCGCTTTTAGTGAAACAATGAGAATTTAATTTGAATATAAATGGTTAATCTATTATTTCGATGTATTGTGTCTGTGACTGAATGGTTTTATATGTATAAATAAATATAATAAATTATTTTTAAACCATTTTGTAAATATATTAAAATGGCCATGTATTAATATAATTTTTTATTTGTAAATAAATTAATATACACTAAAACCGTTTTCGTTAATTCTAAATATATACAATAAAATGTTTTTTCACACATTTAGCAGAGTTTTGGATTTTAAATCATAACCGACTAGATATGAGCAATTATTAATTGTTTGACGTTTCATAACAATAGTCGGTTTTCTTCTTCGTTTGCTGATTTTGTTCAAAGAATTACCCGAAGAATTACATTTGGCTAAATGACTTTTCAATTTCATATCACAAGAGAAACTCTTTTTGCAATTTACACAACTCGCAAAAAGAGATTTCGCGCTATTAACTGCATTTTTGCATAAATATTTTGTGTGATGATTTAAAGCATATCTGCTAACAAATCTCTCATCACAATATTGACATATAGCCATACTGTTGCTGAGCAAAGACATAGTCTTCAAGTCCATATTTATATTAGTCGTTTTGTTGGGTAGTTTGACTTTCTCGGCATTCGTCATTTTACTTTTATTCTTCAAGAGCGATTCATCACGTAATGGGTTGACTAGAATTTGTTGTGGGTCTATTTTTATATCTTGCAAAATTTTGATCTTTTTGCTGGGCATTTTGGAAGGTCGAGTTTTGTTTGAATCGTTGCAAGGCGTCATCATTTCCATTTTTATGGGTACCATCATTTCGGGATCTTGAGAAGGCTGTATTTTGATATTAGAAGCTGGTGCTATGCACATTTTGACGTTTGGACAAATTTCGGTGTTGGGAGAAAAATAGTCGCCCAACGGTATCATAAAAGTATGCCGAACAGTTTTAGTTGGACTATCGGGGATATTTGTAATTGTCGGAGATTTAGGAGTATTGTTTTCTTTTGAAGAGATTTGTTGCTTTGGATGTGAAGATAATTCGTAGTTTTCATACACACTAGATAATTCCATTTGGTTAGTTTCTTCGATAATATTTTCATTAATTTCGTATTCGTGAAAGCGTTTTGATAATTTTTCTTGAGTTTTTTTTATTTGCAATATAAACCGTTCAAATTCATTGAGTTTATTTTCACAACGAGAACACATCGATATAGGTAAATGTTTGTTTATATTCAAAGAAAAATTTAAATAATCAAACAACTTCTTTTCATTAAATTCGTTGTTCTGTGAAACATTTTTTAATACAAATTTATATTCTTTTCCGCAAAGACCACAAATTTTATCTAAATCTCCGACCAAATAGTCATCGTTGATTACTAGTTCTTCGTGTGATATTTCAATTTCAGATTCGGACACCACCTGCTGATCTTCGATGTGAAGTTTTGAACTGGCATCGTTAACTTTTATCGTCGGAACAGCGTCGGGTAATAAACGAGGAATATTTGTGTTCATCCGAAAATCTGTGGGTTTGAAATGGCGACTGCATATAGCCGAGTGTTTCAACGGTTTCCAGTCGTTTCCGTAGCCCAAAAAATCGATCCATTTAGTTAAAAGATTGGGATCGGTGATTGGAAAACTGAAATATATTTGCAAAATGATAATTTTGAATCAGCGATGGAACGAAAGATATATTTAAATGTATAAATACGAAATAAATTATTTACCGATGCAAAGATAGTTTTTTATCCAATTTCACTTTGCTAAAATGACAGCTTTTCACGCAACATGTCTTGACCATCGTGACAAAGGCCAAAAGTTGCTGAAACCAAATTGGTTTTGGTTTATTAGTTTATCAACAAGATTTGACAGTTGTCGGAACCATGAAACCAATGTGTACATACAGAGGTGCCAACTGATGTTGTGCATATGTCACAGTCAAGTGTTCACTTTTGTTTGTTCATACCCATACTATTATAGTTTGGGTATACCCAACTATCGATTTTAGTTTGAATGTCAATAGTCAAATTTTACTTAGAAATAAATGCGTCTAAACTAAAAACAGACGTCATAACCATCATGCTGGGATTAGATTGCGTTTGGTTGGGTTAGCGTTTAAGCTTGAGTTGTGAAAATGTGTTCAAAACAAACTCAAACTGACACGACGGGTAGAAACTACCGGTATTTCTGGATCATTGGTTGATATATCAATTTCCACATTATTGATATTTAGCACAAGAGCGTTATGAGTGCAAACAACTTAAATTGTCGTAACATAATAACTATTGGACTAGAGCTGTTTTGAAGGTGCATAAACAGACTAGTTTGTTCATGCACACACGAAGTGGACACTCAACTGTAGCATATAAATATACTTCTTGACAATAGTTTTTCATTTTTTTTTTATCAAAATCATTCAATATGATTAATACTGAATCCAGTACGATATCCAAATTATTTTGATTAATTTAACTTGTAATCCAATACGATTTCTTAAGATGCAGTCTATGGCCATTTTTCTGTTTGTTTTGGTGTTTGTTAAGTTTTCGCGGTCGTTGGTTCTTGAATAATGACAGCTCAAATTGGATCACAGAAAGTTTAAACTTCGTCATGGATTCTTCTCGTTTGCGAATCTTGATTCAAGAAGAATTACAACAAATCATTCGGATTCAACATCTTTTGTATGTACTTTATTTTCTAATTGTACTTTTTTAAGTTTTCATAAAAATGAATTGTTTCACTTGTAGACAGATCGAGTTGGATGAAATCAATACTTTAACAAAGTTGAATGGAAACCTTGACGTTGCAGTAACCGAGGTTTGTTAATTTTTATAAAATAACTATCATTATAAACCTTATAAATTAACTTTACTTAATTTCCAGGGTATGAAATCTTTAGAACAAGTCGCATGCCTTGCCAACCTTTCGTTAGATAAAGAATCTATTGAGGCGTGTAAAAAACATCAAAAGAAATTCGAAATGGAGGTTGAATTGAAGGAATAAAACTCTTGAAAACTTTTATGAAAATATATTCAAATGTAACATATAAAATATGATTAATAAAAAATAACAATAAAGTTTATGTATATGCCAATATTATTCCTTGACCCAAAAGTAAATATAATATTACAATTTTGATTCTGTGAGCCAATTGAAATTTTGCGGTTTCCTGTCGGCCGAAGGGCTAATAATAACGTTGATGATGCTCGGTTTATTTTTCAGTTTGAGAGAACTCGTTAGAGCTGCTTTCAATTCGTCCACGGTTCGTACAAAGTATCCGTCTTCACCGAACATTCCCATTAATTTCTCGTAGTGAGTTTCAGCCGTTAAAGAATTCGGAGGTGTCCTTCAATCAGAAAAAGAAAATAAACGAAAACATCCAACAATATGGTTATACATTTACGTAAATAAACTCACACTTGGGCAATATCCCCGGACTCTTGAATCATTTTCATGGTATCTTTGTCCAAACCTCCGTATATTCCGTTATTGTTCACAATTATTATGATTATTGGTAAACCGTAACGGAACATAGTTTCGATTTCCATTCCTGAAATATTTGTAAAATAATACATTGTTGTTTTAATAATATAAAAAAAAAAACATACCAGAAAATCCAAAAGCTGAATCTCCTTCGACACAAATTACTTTCTTATTTGGTGCATTGTCTTTACACCAAAACGCAGCAGCAACGCCAAATCCGAGACCGACCTATAATGAAATGTGTTGAATTATATAATTAATTGCTGTTAAAATTCAAAATTTAGACTTACGCCCATAGTTCCGAAAGTTCCAGCATCAAGTCTGTGCCTAGGTTCTGTATTGAGCAACATTCCTCGGCCGATATCCATAGTATTGGCTCCTTCACTGACTATCATGCAATCTTTAGGAATTGTATTCTGTACGACATTGAAGACTGCGTAGTAATTGAGCGGAGGAATCGTTATAGCAGATTGTTCCTGAAATAAAGTATTTAAAATCGAATTATAAAATAAAATAAATGATTTTTCAAGGAATTGGTTATTTAAGTGAAAATGTACCCGAATGAAAGACTTGTTTGCTTCTTTTTTCTTGTTTAGAGCCATCCACCATTGATTTGAAGACATATTAAGATTTAACGATGATAATTGCTCGTTCAATTGCATTACAAATGGTAGAATTTCTGAATGTACAGGCACTTGGGTCAATATGCTATTGTTCAACTCTTCCGGACAAATGTCCACCTTTTAAATTAATATTAATTAGTGTACCGATAAACGAAAATCATAGAGTAAGGATTCAAATAGTTACCTGGATAATTTTTACGTGACTTGAAAAACGTGGAGGCCTTCCGAAATGTAAAATCCAATTGAGCCTAGCTCCCAATAGTAAAATAACATCTGCGTCTAATAACGCAGTAGTTCTTGCAGATGCAACGCATTGTACTGCATCATCAGAAACAACACCTTTTCCTATAAAATGATAATATTTTATTAGTTTTTTTTCCAGTAGCTAAATATAAATATTTATTTAACAAAATTATAATACCCATAGGAGTTGGTAAGAACGGTATATTTGTTTTCGAAACTAATTCCCTGATTGCTCCTTCAGCTCTTCCATATGCTGCACCTTTGCCAATAATAATCAATGGACGCTCAGCATTTTTCAAAAGCTCAGCAGTTCTTTTGACTAATGACGGTGCTGGAAGACATTTTTCCAAAGGCGGTGCTTTATAAGATTGTTGTACAGAAGATGCATTAACTGTACTCTAAAACGAAATAATATATGCATATATTTTTTTTTTTGAAAGAAACGTTTTTTTATGAAAATAATTACCCTAAGTAAAGTGCCAGGGAAATCTAGATATGAAACTCCTGGACGTCCATAAGTAGCAAGTCGTACGGCTTTTTCTACGTGTTGTGGAATCAAAGCTGCATTTGGAGGTCTAGCTGCATATTTACAATACGGGCGACTCAAATCAACCTTTAATAATTAATTGTTTTATAAATTAACTAAAACTTTAGAACAAAATGGGTTTCTTTATACGAGTGTGATTTTTATTAGGAAGATAATCATATCGATATACCTGAGGACACTCTTGGAAACCTCCGATTCCTTCGTGATCTTCAGATGTGGATCCTGCGATCACTAAAAGTGGCCAACAATTGATTTGAGCATTAGCCATGCCTCCATAGCAATGAAGTAAACCTGGTCCTGATACGACAAGACATACTCCAGGCTTTCCTGAAAAAACATACATAATTTGTTTGACAAATATGTTGAAAATCATTTTGAAAATCATCAGGAACAAAATACTACCGGTCAAATAGCCAATTGCTTGCGCTGCGTAACAAGCGGCTTGCTCATTTCTCATGCCGACATATTTCAAGCCTAAACTTTGAAAGGCCATAGATAATTCGATGACCGGATGTCCGATGATTCCGAATACATATTCCAAGCCCTATAAAAATTAAACAAGTTACATTTTTTTGAACTTTATAATTAGATAAAAAAAATTAAATAATGTGAAGAGATAATAAAAAAATACCAAATCTTATCATGATTACAAAAAGATTTTCATTTAAGATATACTGAATGAGGTTAATACCAAAATACACTATACAGAGAATATACTGAATATTAATAGCAAAAATTTAAATGAATGTTTTGAAGGACTATGTTTAATAGATTTTAAATAGAAGTTCACTGAACGAATATATTATAATTAAGGCAATCAGATTTTGAAAATGTTAAAGGATATTCAAAAAAATATCAGTCAAAACTAATGGTTCAAATATTCAAATTGAAAATCATGTGCTAATTAAAAAAAAACTTATATGCAATATCATCAGTACTAAAGATTAACGCAACGGATGATTTTTTTTCTTTTTTTTACTGATATGTAATTAAATCTATATTGAATAGTGTAAAATAATTTTTCTCTGAGAATGGCAAAGACGACAGAATTTTTAAGAAGATTCTCCAAAAAGAAAATAATCTACTTCAAAAGAGGACGTTTGGTCAACCTAACATAATATATGATACTTTTAAAATTAAAGGCAAAAAAGAGGAAAATTTATCAAATCCTATATGGACAAAAAAGTAATTGTGACTTAATGGCAAAATATAACCTGGTCCTTCAACGCTTGGGCTAATATATTATTTCCGTCCAATTGTTCAGACATTTTGCTAGAATCGTGATACAGCCAAAGTCCAAATCCACACACAACAGACGCTCGCAAACGACTAACTGATTATATTCATAAAAAAATACACGCCATACGTCATAACAACCTACAACGAAACAGTGTCGGTAAAACAGTCTCCTGCTATATCGCTTGCGCAAACCGCCAAATTCGAAACGTCCATTTCGTAAATTTTTGTCAAAAGAAACATACACTTTATTTATTTCGCTTCTGGTCTCCGTTCGCCTGTCGCAAATGCTATTGTGCAATTATTCGCATGAAATTGATCGACATGTCGACCATTCCGTGCTGTGACTCGTTATTGTGCTGCTCACAGATAGCGGTCGCGATTATATAGATTGCTGTTAATTTTATTTCATTGTCGACATTTTATTCTATTGAATATGAGCGAATTAGCGATATAAACGATTTGGTTGTTGAAAATGAAATGCATTTTGGGAAATTATGATCTTATCGTATGGTTTAACGATTGAATTGATTTCATTAAAAGGATTTTATATGATTAAAAAAAGATGCATTAGTACCTACACAAAGTTTGATTTTCTATTTTTGTTATTATATTTAAGTGCAGTAATAGTACAACTTTCACATTTTCCAGGTAAAAAGTAATTATATTAATGACATCATCGTACCAAACCAATTCTCATAATTATTATAGTTTTTATTTATAGTATTCAAATCAACGACCAACGTTTAAGAATATTGCAATTCCCAATTAGAGCTAAAAATATATAACGCGTTTCAAAAATTTTCAATTAAATCCAGTTGAATTCTTTACTTGAAAACATCATATACTCCATTGACAGATATTTCCTCTTTTGAAAATTAAATGTAATAAAATCGAGAAAAATATAATTGTAAATCACATAACTCTCATCAGATGTTCATTATAATTGGTATAACGTATGATTGTATGTAAAATAAATTATCTCATGCACGTAAGTTGTATTTTACACGCAAATCTTGAACATTGATGCGATCTGAAAATTGGCGACAATTAAATTTACAAATATTGCTAAAATATATACGTTCGAAATTATATGTATACGAATACAAGAAATTAATATTTGTATTCGCAAATTAGCAAACGCGTACGCAATACGTGCGAATCGATGCAAAAATTATGCATTCACTAGGACATTTGTGAACATGTCCAATGTGATTATTGCTAAATACAATAAACAGTTTAGAAAATTTGCAAACAACGTACCGCTTTCTATTGTGACTACATGCTCGTGAATGGAGCGAAACTGTTTTGCCGAATTTAAATTTGAAACAAGATAATTTTGCATCACGTGACAAAGGTCGTTTACCGAAAATCTACGGAATCACAATATTTTTTACGCGTGGAAAATCATTTTCATTTTCTTGATAATATGTTATTGTAGTTTGCTGATATTCAATTGGCGTATCAACGCCAATGAAATCAAAAATGTTCTGCAAAAATTGTTTTAGGATTTTTCGTAGAAATTATAAAACCAGTGTAACAATTTTAAAGGATGGCCTTTCAAAAATGAAAGTATCCCCTTATGTTTTACTTAAATATATCAAATAAACAATTTCTAAATACGTCTTTGGTGTTTTTGATTTTATTATAAGTGTTCATCTACAAATTTCATGGTTTCCGAAAATGCATGAGGCACTGGTACAAGTATGAAATTTTTTTAAATATTTGTAAAATTTTGGAAATGCAAATATTCCGAAAAGTAAGCTTTGTCACATAATCTAGGAAGTTTAATCTGTACATTAATGTACAAAGTCTCACATTTTATTAAGAGATTACGTATATATCGTCATTTTTGCGGAAAAAAAACAAACAAAAATGGTCCATTACTGGTGTCGTTACCTTATTTAATTACTTTTTTATGATAAAAATGTTCGTGAAGTATGAAAAATTAAACTAAATAAAATTTTGGGTAGAATGAAATCCCCCCGTGTAATTATCAATCAGTGTTAATTTGTCAGAAATCATATGTCACACACGAAATGTGTCATTAAGTGTATCGTCGGTCGACCATTTTAAATATCTAATTAAAAGACGATTAGTTTTCGATGTTCCATAAATTTGAAATCGACTACGGTAATCATCGTAAAATATCAAAAATTAATTGTTTAGTGTGTGTATAGAATTGTACAAACATTCTCCAGTTCTGTGATTGTGTTGTTCGATGATTCGTAAACATTTCTGAATCATCGTTTGTCATAATCACGTAATTTATCTTGTCCAAATCTCACTTTGGCTATTGGAAGATCGCATTTACGTTTCAAATAATAATATTTAAATTTTATTCAATATTATAACAGTAAAGTATATCGGGTTAATTTTTCAATTTAATTCTTTATGAAAATTAAATTAAATTTTAGTTCCTTCGTAAAAAAAAAATAAAGATTTAAAGTCAACGAACAGCCTCAAACTCTCGACATTGAAGCGGTTCACTTTCAATGAAAATTTGAACTTGCGAAAATCATCAAATCTTCCTACTACTCAAGGTGCGCAAAACTATTTCCAACCATACATAATATAAGAACAGTGTATTTAATAGTTTCAAATCAATAAAACTGTAGAAAAGGTCAATACCACTTCTTAATATAGAACCATAAACATTTTTTCCGTTAACACATATAAAGCCTAGGTCGCAAATATCCGATTCTTGGTCAAATGTTTTCTAACAATGAGTTTAATAATAATCGCATTTCGAAATCGGTGGTAGGTATATAGGTAGGAAACGTCGACGATGGCCGCCAGTTTTACACTACCTTTGGTGAAATTAACATCTAACTACGGATACGTGTGTTTTGATTGACAATTGGGATATTTTTTTGTATCGGACTTGAAGTGGTAGTGATTTGAAGGTTTAAATTTTGCTGAATTATTTGTAAAGTTGTCAAAATGAAGTTGCCGCCGTTTTTACAAAGTGAGTATATGTTTTATTTGCTGAAATTATATATTTCTAGATCGATTATTAGATATAGTAATTTGCGAATTTTATTATTCAATGCAATAGAATCTTTTGAACTACTTATTATTTTTTTTATGTAAACACAAAAGTTTTTAAACTAGTATTTTGATTTTTCATGTGGTTGAATTACTGATTCGTTTTTCTATGTATTTTGAATACCCACCCTTTTCACAACATATATAAAAAAATATTTATTATATTTAGTTACCATTAAAAGGGAATTTCAACGAAACTTTGCCGAAACTAATAATGTATAATATTGATGAAGTTTAGTAATGATGGAGATGCGTGCAATTATTTTGAAAACAAATATAGTAGGTACTTAATAGTTATTTTCCATATCACACATATAATAAATTTTACATTTTCACAACACGATATGCAATTATATTCACGATATAATTCATAATATTCAATATTCACGAATTCGATATTATAACAATACAATTAAAATTTTGTTGTTTTGTATTAATATATTGACATATAATTATCAGAAAACCAAATAGAAAACAATAAATATTCCACGACAATGATGAGCTACGTCTTTTCAGAGCTATTTTTAATATTTCTTTTACGACTGACCACAATCCTTATAAAATTAATCTTATCATTATTAAGTCAGTACACATTCTAAAATTCAGTTTATTCTAACATTATAAAAAAATAAGTCATTTTTTGTAAAATTTTAGAGCCATTATCAAGTTTTATTGTAACTATGATTAAACAAATTGAGACACTGTATTTTGGATAAAAACACTTTGTACACAATAGTAATATTTCTTGACAAACACCTGATTAAATTTTGAAATTCCGCATCAACCATTGAAATTCACAAATACACGATAATTAACGAACATTTGCGGAATGACGAAGGTTGAAAATTAAAGTACACACGGCTTAAATTAAATGACAAAAGATTTTCGGGCACGATTGGTTATGGACATTGTCAAATACTTGGAAATGCTAATTTTATTTATCATGCTTAACTACATTTCATTACCTTAATAAATAATTTTGAAAACTAATTGTCCTCTTTATGAATTTTACAAGTTGGAAATTCCATTGATTATTTTACTAATGAAAATTTAACCTTAACGCGTTATGGTTTTTATTATAGCATTTGAACAGAGAAATTAAACATTTATGTATCACGGAAAACTAATTTTCAACGATATTTGTTTTTATTTTTTACAAATATGAGTATAACATTCAAACTGAATGTTTGAAGGCTTAAACTAAACTGAATGTTTATTTCATCTGATTGTTAGAATATTCAAATCTGAACATTCGAAACTATGTTATATAATTTCGAACTTTCGTCATTGTCCCAGAGATTGTCATTTTCGCTGTTGTGAAAGTTTTCATTAGCAAACCGATGCAATCGCATCTAAAATTTTATCGTAGTAAAACAAATACAAGCTATTATCATTCATTCGTTCTGAAAATGTTATGTTATCCGAATGAAACTAATTTTTAAGTTATAAGTAAAAAATATAATCGCCGTTTTTCATACCAAAACAGTAAATGTAAATTAAATCGCGCGTAAACTCATAATTTTATATTGCTTTAACAAATTATGTGCAGCCTATTTAAATGTTCATTGAAAACCGAGGCCTTTTAGATATCATCGGAAATGAGGACAATTTTACTATCATGTGCGTCCATTATATATAAAATATTAAGAAGGTAACTCTCAAGGAGTTCCAGAACTATTATAAAAACCATCCCTCGCCAATAGTTAAAATTCAATCGATTACTGACCACACAGTTTAATTTAAAAATCAATATATTTGGCAAGACTTAACCAATGCATTTATTTCTAATTTCATTGAAATGATTGTAGGCGGAATATTTGGTGTGATAGAAAGGCAGCGAATTTTATAACATACATTTCATTAGTCAAATTTTTATATTCATCAAAAACAAAATTTAACCTTGTTCTAGATAAGATTCCCGTAAGATTTTATATCGGTGTGATGCTTTTCACTGCATGTTGGGTTTCATATATGATGAGAGTCAACATGAGTATCAACATCTTGGAAATGGTACATGTCAAACCATCTTCATCTAATAGAAGGTAATGAAATTCACTAATAATAAATTTATTATAATATTTTAATAGAAATGTTTTATTTCAATATTTTTCGTGTATTTTCAGTGACTCAGAGTGCATTTCAGTGATTCCGCTCAACAAAACTATAGATCATGTTCATGTTGCTATCGAACATGTTGAGTCAATTGAAAAAGTATGCAATTTATTTGATACATGCTATAATGTCCATTTGACTGAATCTGTATGATTATTTTCTCAACTTTTACAGAATGCTGTAAAATATAATTGGACGGTCAGTGAACAAGGATTTATTTTAGGCATATATTTTTGGGGATATCTCTCAACTTCACTAGCAGGTGGATGGATGGCTGAAGCTTGGGGGGCAAAAATAGTTGTCGGAATAACTGTAGCATTGTCAGGAGTAGTTACGTTACTTCATCCAGCTGCTGCTAGTTTGGGATATGAAGCTTTGCTAGCTTGTAGATTTCTCACTGGAGCATTAGGGGTATGTATTGTAATTCATTATTGTTTATCACAATTTAGACATATCTATGAATAAAAATTGATTTTTTTATTTCAGGGTGTACTATATCCATGCCTCCATTATTTGGTAGCAAATTGGGCTCCGCCTGAAGAAAAAGGAAAATTCATAGGTGCTTTACTGGGAGGAACCTTCGGTACTGTTGTAACATGGTCGCTATGTGGTATTTTGATATCGTCTTTGGGTTGGGAGTGGGCGTTTTATGTTCCCGGTATCATAACAATTGTTTGGTGTATTTTGTGGTTTGTAATAGTAAGTGATAGACCTGAAGAAAATTCATGGATAAACGAAAATGAAAAGAAATATATTTCAGATTGTATTGGAAACACAGTAGCTAAGAAAAAGGTTTGTTTGATATACAAATTATAAATTTTAGGTAAAATTAACTTTTATATCAAAATAAAAATAATTTTCTATTTCAGGCAATACCACCTTTTAAGAGTATTCTATTATCGGTACCCTTCTGGGCATTTGTCGTTCTACATTACGGAAATCTATGGGGTCTTTACTTTTTATTGACAGCTGGACCTAAGTTTGTCGCTCAAGTGCTCGGATTTGACATTTCGAAGGCAGGTTTGATAGCAGGACTTCCATACATAAGTCGAATGTTAATGGGATTTGTGTTCGGATCAATAGGAGATATTTTGAGGAAAAAAAAAGTACTTTCAGTGACAGCCGTGAGAAAATCTTTTATTGTATTCTGTAAGTAAATGTTAACGGTGAAACAAAAAAAAACCCAACAAAATATTTTAACGAATTTATTAATATTTAAGCACATTTAATACCTGGACTCTTATTAGTTATTTTGACATTTATTGGTTGCAACCAAATATTAAGTATAGCTATAATTACATCGTCGCTCGGTTTCAACGGAGCTGCGACAATAACCAATTTACAAAATCATCAAGATTTAGCGCCAAATTATGTAGGAACATTATATGGAATAGCTAATTTCATTGGTACGTCAACTGGGTTTATAACACCAATAATTACAGCGCACTTCACTAAAGAACACGTAAGAATTCAATTTGAAACTAGTTGTAATTTATTTAATACAAAAAAAGAAATTATGAACATTATTCATATTATAGAATGGACTAGAAGAATGGCGATGGATATTCTTTATTGGAGCAGCTGCCTATTTTTTGGCAGGATTATTTTTCATAATTTTTGGCTCTGGTGAAACACAAAGTTGGAACATGAAATCTAATGACGATTCGACGAGTCATTCTAAAGAAAATTTTCATAAGGAAAAGACTGACAGTGCTACATCTAATGTAGCTTAAAATAGATAATTTTCGTTTTAAGAAATGTAAAATATTATAGTTTAAATTATTATGTGATAATAAATATATTTGTAAATATAGTTACGATACCTAAATTAATAAAATGTTACTGAAAATTTAAAAAAAAATTATGTGCATTTGTGAAACCTTTTAAATTCAATTTATTTACTATTGAAAAATTAAACATGCATACAGTAAAAACTTAACAATATAGTTTGTAAATATTTCAACAAAAAAAAAGCAATTTAAAAATAAACATTCATGAGAGTTCATGGAAAAGTAACAGCATATTTGAAATTTTTTATTCATACTGCTTAAGCTCCAATTCCCAAAGAATAATATCACTTCCATTCTATCAGTTCTTATTGAAGCCTCATTAAAATTTGTTACATATTAACATTCAAAACGCAAATGTTCAGAAAAAAAAAGATTTACAAAGCTATACTATTAAAACGATCCGACCAAAATTAAGCGCTGATAACATTTTTTCCCTATAAGTTTTCCATACTGTATCATATTTTCTTCATCCAAATCATCAAATTGAATATTGCGTGATCGTAAATGACCATAATTGAAACATTTATTATTGCGAGCATTCAACACCAACAATCGATTCACATCATCGTCTTCAATATCATTCTCATCTGATACGTCATGAGAAGGATTCAATCTTGAGTAAGGATTTTTATTTAACTTTTCGATACACTCTTCAATCGGAAACCACATATAAGTCTCAGGACAGAGAAGATACGACGGAGAATAGTTTCCTTTATATCTCATTTTTGGACAAGAATGAATGTAAAATCCCATATAATAACTTTTGATTTCGGCATATTGTCGTTGCAGTTTTCTTGTGAATTCAATTTCTCTATGAATTGAATTTAGATAGAATTAGTTTTTAAACAAATATATGAAGGGTTCGGCAGAAAATAAGGCTAAGCTAGGACATTTGTCACTTTCGGAGATTTAAGAAAAACAGTTTCCATACATTTAGATGCAAATATAACTAGGAGTAACCTGACATAGTACTGTTATCTTTCGAGAGAATATGGAATTGTTTAATAATTTTCGTAATAACAGTACTAATTTTTGTAGTAAGTAAAAGAAACTAAATTTTGTAATTTTGGCGCTTAGCCTTATTTTCTGCCAAACCCCTCACATAAAATCAGCTTTAGAAGTAGAATAAAAATTGGAGTATTTACCTTAAAGCGCCGTATGTTCCAAGTGATAAGTCATTATATAAAGGATCATAAAAGAAATAAACAGAAGAAACACATTTAGGTAAAATGTCAATAACACCGACGGCAATTAATTCATTGTTGTACCAGTATTGTTGATGAAAAGATCCAAAGTCAACAGAATTTCTCGTTTCCGCCTGAACATTTCAAAAAAGCATAACTGTTACAGTTATGATGAAAATATGGTAAAAACCAAAATCTAAATAACCCTTTGTGTAGTATGGAGTATACCTTTAATGGTGACGCAACTAAAAAGTCCCTGAAGACTTCTGAATCACACTCGTCTCGAGATTCGTTATGGACAGACATTTGATATTTTTCAAATAATTTTACTGTTTTATTCAAACTATCTGAGAAATCTTGGCTAGTAATTTTCACAAGTTTGATCTGTCAAATATGATATTTTCATGAAACGTATGTGACGATCGACAATTACAGTGTACACACAAAGGGTTATTTTTTGTATAACATTGTTAACAGCGTGAAAAAGTAACCTTTAAAGGACTATCGACCAAAAAACGTTTGAATTTATTTTTGGAGCATTTCAGTGGTGTATCTCCGTGTATAGTCATTTGATATTTTTGATATAAACTATGACTTATGCTTTCTGTGGCCTTCCATTCATTACTAGGAGGTGCTGTTCTAACGAGTTTAATCTAAAAATGAAAAATGGAATATTTTCAACATGTTAAAATGTACAAAAATAAAATAACCAAGTTTGAATGTACACTGTAGAAATTATAAAAATAAAAATAAATTGTAATATTAGAATCCAAAATGATGATGGTTTAATTTGAAATGAAAAACCTGTATTGAGAAAAAACTAGTGTCGATTAATTTATCAGCTATTAACGAAATAAAAAATAACAAATATGAATTTATGGTGTGTTGAAAATGTATTATAGTATTTTTAAATGTAAATATTGAAGTTTTCAAATACAAATTTGAAGATTTAGAAAAAAATTAAACAAATAATTTCTTAAAGAATTACCTTTAATTTATCTTTGGGAACGTCTATTAAAAAATCCTCTAAAGATTTTTCTCGACATTGTGATATTTTTATTTCCATTTCTTCTTGATTTGATTTGCTTTTGGCAAGTTTTTTTTCTAGCCTGACGAGTTTGGCTTTCTTGCAAGGTGCTTTGTTTGGGTCTGGCCCGTCTCCTTAAAACAAAAATAAATAAGCGATATTTAATAATTTTAACAAAAAATTATTATTTTTTTACATACCTTTCTTAACTACGATTTTGTTATCTTTTCCGATAGTAGAATTACTTCCGTGCGCAATGCCTATGAAAATAAAAACGATAAAAGGAAACATCATGCTATAAAATATCTATTTCTGTAAAGATAATTAACCTTTGATTTGGTTACTGATGGATGATGTTTCATTTTTTGTATTTTTCTGTATGTTTTTTTCTGATTTAATATCTGAAATTTTTTCAACTATGACATTAAGTATATAAACAATTATGAAAAAGCAAAGACTGATTATTTGGATTCTAACAATAAAATTGCTATTGAAATTGATGTGAACAATTCTGAATTTGGTTAAAAACATATTAAAAATCTATTATAACCAAACTTATCATTTTATTGTTTGACTGAGTATCTAGAAAATTACAGCCAAATTAAATACCATTTGAACAATCTTCATTAGTTTCATCTGGTTTTTGATCACCGCTGAGATATTTGTTGAATTTATTGAGAATTTTTTTTTGAGACTTGGACAGTTTAAAATTTTCTGCGTCACACCTGAAAAATCATGAAAATTAGTTTGGCAATCAACTTATTTAAACAGAGAGAAAAATAACCAACATGATTGTATAAGCAGGACAGCAAGTTTCATCCATTATAGGCTTATAACAATAGATCCCTGACCTTCTCCAACCTCTGTCTATTAGCGATTGATAGTCATCGACAGTGAGACTGTGCGCGAACATGCCTAATTTAAATAAAAGTATTAAATTCATTTACAAAGCAAGAAATCCATAATATGAGAAAACCGTTTTAGGATTCTTATCATTTTAATATTATATTAACTTTTATCATTTAACTTATATTTTCTTCATTGAAATACATTATTTAAATTTAAATAAACCATAATTATTTTTTAATTAGCACAATTGTACAATTCCCAACGAAACTCATTAATAATTCATAACAATAATAGAATTGAACAAACCACTGCTGTGACTAGAAGCAGATTGTTTACAATATCCACAACTACTAGATCCAGAAGCATTGAATTGTTCCACTATGGAGTGCTGCATATTTAATTGATATTCTGATGACTGTTTGTATAAAACTAGAACCTCACAAGTGAAACATAAAACTAAAACACTTCACTTCACTCCACAAAGGGTTTGACACTCAGGTCTACCACATCACAGGTACTGCCAACATAAGTAATATTAATTCGCTATTCCGGAAAAATTGATTTATGATAAAATTGGGTAGGTACATATGATTTAAGAAAGTATGTATAATATAAATAGTTATGAAAACATTTTTTTCATTTTAATTTCAATTCTTACAAATAGACAGTGCAGTTTGAACAAAACTACCAGGAGTACATATGATTTGATAAGTATGCAGGTATATTATAAAATAGTTAAGCAATTAACTTAATTGATTTAATTTTAATTTCGAATTTTTAGATGGTGTAGTCAGAACTAAATTCCCAGGAATACATGTGATTTGAAAAATTGTTTTGCAATTTATATTTTAAAATATTAAATCTTGCGTCCATGGCTCTTGCCCATTTGCCAATAGGTACTGCTTACAATGGCTGTTTATATGTTTATAAACTCTTTACCGATATTCTCATTTCTATATATTCTGATTATTCCTAATACTTACACTTTATTCTATTTTTCTTTGTGTGTAGTGATTTCATATTAACATTTTTGTGTTCATTATTACTAACTAGTGTTTTTGTGTTCGAAAACTTTTTTTTCGAATACTAAATAATTTTAAATCGCTAATCTTTTTTTGTATATCAAAGATGTGTTTATTTAATAACTGATATTATGGAAATAATTATGTAACAGGCACGTAGGGTTTTTTCCAAGTTGAACAAAATTTTATCATTTTATTTTATATCTCATGAATTACCTTTTTTTTCTTTTCACAAAATAATGCGTAATTGTTCAATAGCTTTCTGGATGCAACTAATTATTTGTTGTCCTGATCTGATACCTAATATATCTAAACAAATCTAACGAATTATAAAACTAAAATTCTCTTTGGTTTTAAAGTCTTTTTTCTCAGCTTTTCAAAAAAATACTGTTTTTTTATTACTTTCTTAAATTATATTGTGAATTAATAAAAATTAATTAAATAATTGTATAAATATAAATCATATAAACTTTTACGAAAAATATATTTATTAAAAAATATGTAATTTACAAAATAATCAAATGACACAAACATACAGTACATTCATTTTATTATAAAAATTATAAAAAATAAACTATATTATAATTATTTTAAAAATTCAATATGGCAAAATACTCTTTTCATTAAATTACATGTCATAAAAGCTAAAATTGATTAAAATTGAATAAAATGTACAATATATTTTAAATCTTATAAAAATAATTCAATACTTATACATAAGACTCAGACTCTGTGTCAGTTCCAGAATCTTCAAGTGCCAAAATAAATTTTTCAGACGAATTTCCTAAATGGTAACTAGTAATTGGAGCTCGAACACCAGATGATATGATTTTGTTAGTGTCCGACATTGGAGAATGATTTTTCAAATCCTGGGAATGTTCTTGATAAATAGATGGCACAGATTTTGATCTCGATTTTCTATCCTCTCCATTAAGGTGAACTGGTGGTAAATTTTTCAGAGAGTTATTATGTGAACCTTTCCGAGGCGGAACTGGAGGAGCTAGCCCAGAATTTCGCATACTAGTATAATCTATTTTATCTGATTCATTTGAATCATTTTTTTCTGAATATGTTTTTATCGACGTAGGTTTAGCTGTGTATATATCAGAAGAATAAATTCCTTCTCTGCTACCCATCTTTCCATAAATATTTTCACAAAATAAATCTAGATCATTTTTTCTCCTAGCAACTCCATATATATCGTCAGAATATTCTGAAGTATATTTATTGGAAAACGACTTATCACTAGTAGCAGGGGACCCTTGTTTCAAATAATTTGTAGGTTGATAAAGCGTATCACTACTGCTTGAATCACTATGAAGAACAATATTAGCTAAGGATTTCGAATGAACTAGTTTACCACCATAATTGTTCTTGTCATACTTAGAACTATGAGCAGATTTTCTAGATATTTTGTTTAAAAGTGATGATTTTTTTATCTCCGAAGTTGGACTGTATTTTTGGGTATTATTAATATTCGACGAAATTCTACCGGTGTTCAGTTGCTTTTGTGATAGTTCCACATTTTCATTTATAGAAACACATTTTTTAGAACATACATGAGATGGATCTACACTTCTCATGTTGCATTGGTGTTTATAAGAAGGACTCGAGCTGCAGTCGTTTGATCTTTCATTGACTTGATTATATATTGTGTTTTCTTCATTTTCATCATTTTGATATGTTCCTGGGGGATAAGTGCAATCTACACCAGCTACATCCAAGCTTTTGGTTCTGGATGCTTGTCTTGACCAATCTTTTCTTGTGAAAATAGTAGATGTAGGCGCTTGATCGGTGTCTTGATTTGCATGTGCTGGTTTTGAACTTGTTGGTGCAATATCATATATATTTTCGTTCATGTTTTGTTTAGGGGATTTATATTTTTCATCGGAATATGTTGAAATACTTGGACGGTTAGAATTTGTGTAATTAGAAACTCTTTGTTCCCAGCCTCCATAAACTCTAGAGTAACTCTGAAGTGAAGGATCTAATTTGCTTGAATCTAGAATGCTACTTTTTTGTACTTTATTTTTCATTGCATGAGCTCTGTTTTCATATGTAATATTTCCATAAATATTTTCTTGACTGCCTCTGCAATTGTACATGGTTCTATCACTACGTTTGTCCAATAAGTCATCAGAGCTTTTTGCACGAAAAAATACTTTATTTGGATGAACTTGATGTTGTTTTTCATTAGTGTGTTCAATGTGGACACTATGAACCTTAGCGTTTCTATTGTTTCTATTTATTCCTAATCTAGGCGGCTTTTCTGGTTCGAAGCCTGTCAAATATTTTGATGGAACAGAATTATTTTTGTTCAGCAAACTACTACTTTGCACATTGTTTTGCATTAAACGATTTTGCAAATTGTGATTTTGGATTGATGTTCCATAAATGGATTGGTCATGATAATTGCTATTGTATCTATTTTGAGCTGTGATCGAATCATAGATTTTCTGTTGATTTTCAATAGTTTTTTGAACGTCTGCAGACGTACCATACACATTTTCATATTTCATAGAATATAAATCAGCTTCAGTATTTTTAACATAAATGTGATTTTTTCTAATGTCACATTTTCCATTGGCAGATTTTTGCAAGCCGTGAACTTTGTTAACATTAATATTTTGGGCTTCTGTTGTGTAGCATTTAGCATATACTCTTTGAGCTTGATGAGTTTGTATTCCAGCTTGTGGAATTATTTGTGCTGCCTGTCCATTTCGAGGTGCTGGACTATTTCCACCGTTGCTATTAGAGTCATCTTCTGACAGTGTGAGACCAGAATCACGACTTAAAGATAGTTTCTCTTTACGCGTGCAAGTCAAATCGAGAGAGTCTAAAGACAATCCTACTGAATGCAAACTATCACTTTCTTCAGCACCAGAGTCTAACGATAAACTAGCAGAGGGCTCGGGACTTCCTTTTCCAAATATATTATGTAAATGAGGACCAAATAATATTTCAGCATTGATAATAAGTAGTTCAATTAAGGCTGGTACTGCTTTCGGTGCAGTCTCACAAGGTATACTTGGCCAGAGTAAACTAGGGCCAACACATACGGCTAAGTTCATCGGACACATCAAATTAATCGCAGAATTTCTGGCAATAGCTTGAAGAATAGCCACGAAATGTGACAATAAATTATAATTAACTTTCGGTAACTTTAACAGCAGAGAACGCATAGATGAAATTTTTTCGGTGGGGGTTAAGCCTAAAAAAATAAAAATAAATTGTTTAGAAAAAAACACAAAAAGAGAAAACATAATGAAAATCATCAAGGATGCATAGTACTCACTTAATGCAGATATCCAATTGGCATAAAATGTATCACACATTAAAGGTTGTGGAAGACTTCTGAGAAAATCTTTTAACAAGGAAGCTACCAAAAGCACTGGAGCGCTATCAAGTTCAGGGCATCTTGCACCAGCTGCTCCTGCATTATCAACCTTTAAAAATAGCAATAACAAAAATTAGTAAGGTTAGATAAACCAAATGAATTCATATTGTAAATTTAAAAAAAGTCTACCTTTTCTCGTAAGTGTTTTAAAGCTTTAGCATTTGCACTTTTTCGAAATATTCCTTGTGTATGAGGACCTCTACGATGAACAACTCTTAGCATTGTAAGAACAGCAGCAGGTAATGCACCATTTGGACATAATCTTGCTAATGATACGCCAAATAAACGACCTGATGATCTTCTAAACAATTTCAAAGGAGTTCTCCTGTAATTTTAATAAAATTATTGTTAATACAACGTTCAATTTTCATTAAAATAAATATTTCAAAAATTATTTTTCTCTTACGTTTTAATTACACTTCGGTTAATCTTTCTCAATTCAAAGACCATTCCACATGGGTTATTTTTAGAATTCACATGTTCAAGATCGAAACCTTCTTCATTGGAAAGAGTTTGACGGATTCTCGACATCTAAAATCATATAAAATAGTCACATTAGTTTTATTCGACTTATATTTTTCTCATTTAATGAAAAATTATGAATAATCACTTGAATAGCATGAGGACGTTCACATCCTATGAGAGGTACTGGTGCTGAGTCTCTAGAGGTGCGAGCCCAAAGGCAAAAGTCTCGAGCTGGGCCCCAAGCTGTGTTTCCTTCGGTATTTACACCGCCTTGAACTAATTGAAGTGCCTGCCTGATTACCATAGATGATGTCATTTCAGGAGTGACTGACAAGGTTTTGCTCTAAAAAATATTCATTTTCATTAACAATCAAAAAATTAAGATTGAAATAAATAATCAAAGCAAATTATTTTGAAAAACTCACGAATTCTATAGCACTTGCATTGTCTTTATATAGAATTTGAATGTTTGTTGTTTTCGGCTCAAATCCAATTTGTGTGTTGAGACCGTTTTGTATTTTTCTATAAATCAAAATAAATTTATTTTACATCACATCAATATGAATATTTCACAGAGATTGCATAAATATTATTATTTATTATACCTTAACCAAGAATCTCTCGCTGCTTGAGTTGGATATGTTAGTATATAAGTTGTTGGTGATCCAGATCCGGCCCATCCGAGGAGAAAACTAGTGTCATTGCTTCCCGCAGACGTCCACACTTCAGACAAACGTACAGCCTCCTGAAAAACACAATACACAAATAATCATCATCGGATTCAAAAAATTTACACCAAAATAAATCAAATCAGTCATACTTTGAGTTTAAAACAATTATTTCCCCTAGACTTGGCCACCAGCAGCAGATCCGTGAAAAGGAACAAATGCCTGTCTTGCGTAGGAGTGGAAGGTGTCTGGTTCTGAGGCACTCCCGAATTCACACCCTGGTGTGGTGCAGCTGGTGCTGGTGCCATCGAACATGGCGCTTCCATGACAAACTGTCGTGGATGACATGATGGGACAGTGCCTTGGACAGTTCCAGCACCCTGGCTGGCTCCAAGCGCTGCTTCCAGACTTGGTCTCTTGCGTAAAAGCGTCTTCGATTTCTATATAAAAAAAATTCGAATTAATACTTCATTCCATAGATCGAATCTTTCGATCGACAATATCAACCACGCAACACCTTTTTTCGCTTAATAATAATGGTTTTCATATTCGTTTCGAAAGATACATTCGACGTGCCAAAAATTTTCGCCCGATAAGATTGCGGAGTGGGATTTCGTTCGAATAAAAAACCGCGATTTATATATCCTTTTCGACGAAGGGGAAAAAACAAGAAACAGATCCAATACGTTGATCCAGGATGATATTCCGAGTGGAACTGGCGGTCTGGTCGCGAGATTCAAATCCGCGTGGGCGATGATCGCCCACGCGAGCTCTTCGCCAGGATATCGTCAACCAGCTAATCTTTGCCAATTAACAGACGCCCCTTCGAATTGCCGGAGCTCCGAAAACGGACCGAAAAGGCCAAAAAAGCCGAGGACCTCTACATGATTTATTAACATAGCGCATTCCGGCGGGAGACAAGTCCTCGCATCGTCCATCATCGTTATATAGACGTCGCCAAAAAGGATAACGAAATAAAAATTTTCGCGATATAGTTCTCTTTTCAAAACAAGAATCCGCCACACGTCGCGATTCCATTATTTCTTGACGTGAAATCAATCTTAATTTGAAGATACGACGTTTTTTATTCCGACCTCCGAAACAATGTATATACGATAGATAATTATCGTACGTTGTCAAAAATTGTTACGTTACATTTTTTTTGGAAAATCGATTGAAAAATTTAAGTATTAAGTATAAAATATATTAAATCATCGCTAATCTATGACGATTTTTGGAAAGTCGAAACGTCTGAATCATCGAGTTTCCGAAAAGAGCCCATCCAGAAGTGTGAAGTTGCGGCCAACGCCCCTAGGTCGTATAATTAAGCCTTTCGTTTATTACGAAATGTACTCACCGACGAGCACAACAGGTCAATTAAGACGTTACCTATGCGATACGATGGTGATGATGATGGCTATGGACACGGCCACGAAATATACGTGAGTCATCGCTTTTGACTGCATTACATTGTATGCGATCTTCACGAAAAATCGAGCACAAAAAGCTTTTTTTCACACTTCTGTCTTCGATAATTCATCCTACGTGTACTTTTTTTATATTCAAATCGAACTTACGAGAGTTCCAGCTGTTGCTGCGACGACATCGTGCTCGTGTAGGGCAAGAAAATCGTTCGGGAACAAATCTTGGACTCTTTCTAAATCTGAAAGTCGTTGACCACGTCTGCGAGCTCCTGCTTCGCCGCTACCAGCCAAACGCTCGTATTGTGCCAATCTTTCGATCTGAAATCATGAAAATAAATAATCAACATGTATCAAACGCATAAAAAACCTCGGTTAGGTATAAATACTTAAATGTTATAATTAACACGTCTCGTTATAAAAGATAACTGAACGCATAACTGCGAAGGTTCGATCCGTTATGAGTTTTACGATCTGAGAGGTAATTTATAATGATAAAACTGTAACGTGTCTACGCATACGTTTCAACAAGTAGAAAGGCTCGTTAAATTAACATTTATTGGCTAAAACGATTTTTCGCACGTGAAACTGTACCGTATCGTTTTATCGAGAACACATGTTTAACAATTATACTGCTTTCATCCGTGACTCGATGCGTCTTCGTTATAAAGCCATCGTGATGTACTCTTTACATAATTATTATATAAAAAAACATTGGAATCATAATAATCGAACACATCACAAATATGTATTAGTGTGTACTTTCACGACGACAATTCATAGAAACGCACTTTCTAATGAACATGAAAAAGTTACGTATTATGAAAATATCGCGACCTTGGATATCGATTTCATGTATGCATTGTTTTTGAAAAATGAAAAAATATATATATGATGAGCACCGCTTACGCAAGAAGGTATCGTTTTTCTGAAAAATCGGTGGCCGCTAAATATTTGTTCTTATTTTTTTAATACGTGAGCATTTTAAAAACAATGTTATCGTCGAATCTAGTGTGTGGTGAAACTCGAACCTCTACAAGTATATCGACCGCCTAACACTTGGTATAATATAATGGCGAAAAGTCTTATGGTGAAAGTGGTTTTGGAAGATATACGTTGTATGAGGCCTTCGATGCTTTTGATCGAAGTGATAGATTCCACTTGTCGTCCTAATAAATGAATGAAAAATATAAAATAAATTTCGAAACGTATCGACGTTGACTGATGTTCGTTGAAAATGTCGAAAAAGATTATTGTTTCGGATTCGAATGTTGAAAAAATAATTGTACATATTCCTGTTCCTATTTGGACTAGATTAAAATTAATGTTCGTAGAAATTAATGGTAATCGTCGCTTTGACCAAATAATGTGATATCAATAGCACTGTTTATAATTCGGTAAGCAAACACTGTTTGCCGAAAAAAAATATTTACTGATCTTTTCGGTTCATCGAACGAGAAAAGTGGAACTAGCCATGTAAACTCCGTGAATAAAACTAAAATGAATGAACCATTCCGATTTACGTAATGCAGATTTGTTCATAAATTGTTACGACAGAACAGTAAAAACGATAAAAAATGTTCGTTAACAATTGAATTTGACAAAGACCAAATTTCCAATAATCCTCATATTGACACGACGAAAAAAATTTATAAAAGTGCATAAAGAATGAATATTTAAAAAAAATTCATGGAAGCAATTTCATTAGATTTTTTTTTAATGGAAATACCTGAGTTTTTGTGTATACCTGCAGGCTAATTAATATCGATAGTTGAATGCTAAATTCCCAAAAAACAGTGAAAGTTTTTTTCGAATAAAGCCGTTTCCTGTTTCCGTTCGGAACAAAATTTACTACAGTTAGTGTAAATAATCAAAACTATTTTTCGAATATTTCAAAACCGGAATAAAATAAAATTATTTTAAAAGAACTCACCTTTGAATTCGAAATTCTCGATTTTACAATAACACGCAAGTAAAAGGGGTTAAAACATTTTTTACCCATAGAATTACTATTTTATTGACAAACATACAGTTCGAACGACAAAACTACACTGATGACGCTATGTAAGGGCCATTTGTTAACATATGATTAAACCTCGTTGACTTATGCGTGTCATAGACAAGCATATATGTACCATTAGAACGAATCTATCATTCTTTTATTAACAAAGATTTTAGATGCAATCGGACTGAAATTTCAAACTCTGTACATAAGCAACAAGCATCAGTAATTTCCACACACATCCCGTTCTATTATGGAGTGTTCGATGGTTCGGCAATCTATTCCAACGGTTCAAACGAGTCCAATGAAACCGAGATGAAAATTGATCGATGATTAAGCCATGCACTGGTCATTAAATCAATAGGGGACTTTGCTACAATTAGTGGTGTCCGCACTACAAGAAGAATCTCGTAAAACATGAACATTGTAATTACGGACGTGTATAGATACGCGATTGACGGATCCGAAAACATTTCGCTTTCGTCATAAAGGAAGCGATTTTTAAAGGGAAGTTCAACGGCATTTTTATGTAAAAATCCGCCCAGGTATGAAAAGGTGTGCAGAAGTTTACCTGGAATTTATTTTTTATAGTATCCTCGGATTTTTTTTATTATAATACTAAGAAAAAATATAGATATTAGTAAGTCGAAAGTTTAATCTTTGAAAAGTTAAGCGATGAATCAATTGACTTGAGTTGGCTTGAAAGCATTTGACACGTACTTCTTTAAGTATAAGGAAAAATTCTGGAAATCGAAAGGTGTATAAAGTTATACGTGATATCAATTTTTTTGAGGATTAGTCAAGACTCGAACCTGCGTTGTGTTCATTTGAAGTCAACATGTAATTACCAATCATAGATGTCATACTGGAAAATGTATATCGAAATCGAAGTTAAGTCATAAATAAATTCTGCAGAGATATCGTAAATCGTGAATACAAAAACGCAGCAAAAGTTATTTTCATTCCAAACAAAATTATTGTTAAAACGGTAAAACGTTAGTCGCCGAGGGCCTTCAAACAAACACACATAAAATAAATAATAACTCTCCAACTATTATGAGACCCATAAAAAAAATCCATTTTATTATTATTTTTAATTTCGAGTTAATAATTAGACAGAGGACCGCTCTCCTGCTGCCCGAAATTGAAAAGATGATTGCTTTACGAAACGTCCCGCTGAGATTCGAGTAAAAGGACACAAAAGGTGTATATGCGAGGAATTAATAACATTTTCGACGTTTTTAAGTGGGTCAAGTTATGGACGCTTTCGAGGAATAGTGTTAATTACATACCGTTGAAAATCATTACACTTATGACGTGCGGTAGAATAAATTCCTTAAATCGTGACTAATGTCACAACAATCGAGTCGAAGCTCGAAGGCCATCAAGTTCCTAGTCGAAGATTGTTTGATTAGCAATCATTATACGAAATTATCATCAACGAACAGTGAGCAGGTGGACAGGTGTTAGGTCGTGATTGTTAAGGCGGTTGTCCACCATGTTGAAAATATAATAATATTTTAGCGAGTGTAGTAATTTGTTCCAGTTTTAATAGAAACGCACTCGATTTTTCGGCAGATATTCGTCAATTATTTCGATTTGATTCACTTTCACCATTATCGATAAACGTTGGATCGAATCTGTGTGTACGTCGTGCTTGAAGACTCGGCCTTCTTGTTCTACGACTATTTTTTTTTATCAATATTATATGTTAATTTTCGAAGGCGTTATTGTTATTTTCGGACGACACTTCATGATTTTTATGTAAATTTCCTCATGATAATAATTTAGAATGTTTTATTACGAAGATTTATCGACGCATTGTTTACGAAATTATACAAAAGTTATTAAAAAAAAAAATCATTATAATAAAATGTTTTTCTACGTTCGAATATCCTATGACTTGGACTTTACCATCGATCAATTGATATTCAACAATCGTAAATGAAACGAAGGAATATTCGCATACTAATTTAGTTTATACATGTTCATTTTTTACTGAAACAAGGATATGATACGTTTTGAATATTAATTATGTATGAATTGAGTAATCATTTGGATATTACAATATTTCAGTTAACACGCATATGTAAATTCAAATATTTATAAAACTAATGTGGTTCAAATCTCAAAAATTAATACATCGACAAATTTTTTAAGAAAATAACCGTTCATAGAAGAAAAAAATCAAATATAACCATCGGTGATACGTCGAGCTACTCTTATTGTAAGAAAAATGAACAAAAGTAGTTCATAATGGCGTTTAATTCCAAAAAAGATCGAAATAACAATAAAAAGGTATACTGAAAAAATATTTTCGCTCGCTTTTTGAACGGTGTCCATTAGGCCAAATGAAAATGTTTTCTTAACGAGTACAAATTGAATAGTCAAAGTTCAAAATGGCATTTTCACAACAATAAACGACTGTTG
This sequence comes from Hydropsyche betteni, assembly GCA_028571205.2. Taxonomy (NCBI): domain Eukaryota; kingdom Metazoa; phylum Arthropoda; class Insecta; order Trichoptera; family Hydropsychidae; genus Hydropsyche; species Hydropsyche betteni. The sequence goes on along the minus strand of JAOXNN020000074.1, from coordinate 6,339,437 downwards.
AATACGAAAAACCAGAAATTTTCGTTGAAAGCTCCATTGTTGAAGTATAATAGTTATGACAAGTGCGTAAATATAAAACTAAAAATAAAAATCGTCGAGTTTTCCATTTCGGAATAATATGACAGCGAATTGTGAATAATTAATATGCGAATGATGAATTTGAAAGCAAATCGTTTTTTCGCATGCATTGAAGCATGAATTGGTATCTGAATTCGTGTTGTCCATTGTTATAACAAGATTAATCGATGTAATTTGACCAATATAAAATCAAAACGACGATGAAAGAATTATAGCATTTTTTTGTTAACGAAAACATCAATCATATTCACATATTACGGATCCGTGATTAATATTCCACACGTATTGATGAGATTTTGATTATGTACATAAAAATTCGAAGAAAAGGACCACGCTGCAATTACATTATATAAAAATTGTAGAAGCAAAAATAACAAGCATATCATTTACTTTGCCAAATGGCAAAACGAGATTCATATAATTTTACGAATATAAAAAAATTGACACACCTAAACTGGTTCCATTTTAAAAAATGATACAGTATGCACTTAATAACTCGAAAGTTAGTGCATCTATGAATCAAATTTAAAAAAAAAAACTTTATCGAATTAAAAACTTGGCCGGAGGGCTTCGACTTCGGCGAAAAGGAGCCTCGACCACAAATCATTTCCATATTCATACGAAAAAGGATAAACACCCTCGGAGAGGACCAGTCATAATTCACTTATGCAAATGCGAAGGGCGTAAAAGGACGAAAGTTACGTGTGTAACAGGTGGCAATCGCCCCAGGCATTATCCGAATATTCGAAACACAAAAATGACCACACGTGCCGGATAAGTGGTCGCCGGCACGCAAATTCGGAAAATGCACAATAAAAAAAATCCTCAACACTTTCTAAGGCACAGGCGGCACTTTATACGATGTGTGAAAAGTGAAGGTTAAGCTATCTATTAATACGTCAATTGACAGGGTTGGAATCGTATTATTAAAATATTTTAAGCCGGACAAATCAGCTCGTGACATAAATTATATAGACACGACCCTCGTGTCGATATTATATTGGAAAATATAATAGCGGATTTCTGTGTGTGAGTCCGTCTGTGGGGCTGTGTGTCTGTTCGATGACGCTCGCGACTTTTTCGCGAATATGGTCTTTATATGCGTATATAGTTAACGTCTATAATAAGATGCTTATTATCTACGACCTCTGGCTTTGCCCATATGTCACAAAAAAATAACAAATGAACTATTTTATTATAATTTTACTAATTAAATACTAAATATTCAAATCAGGTACACATTTCGGATTCACACAATCGGGTTTTCACATTTTATTGTTTTCCGTTTCTCAACAAATCCACAGCCGATGTTATTAACATCGGGCCTATTTACTAGTAAGTAATATTCCTACACCTGTTTATTGATTTGAATCAAACGATGTTAAAATTTCACGTTTCGTTTTGAAGGTTTTTCATAAAACGCATCGATAGATCATTCAACGGACTTACCCGTCAATACAAAAGCGATAGCATCGAAGTTTGCCGAGTTTCCCCCTAGGCGCTCGCAATATAACACATTTATAACGCATAACACTCCTAATATATACGAAACGTTTATTCTTACGTATTATAGGTGTATTAAAAGCGATATTTATCGCGAAAGTCTGCCGCAGACCCGAAAATTAATCGAGGGACGAACGGGACGCGCATATAAAATTTTCCAATTATTATTTCGTTATGGGAAACGTGCACATTTGTCGTTTTTGTCAAATTGCGAAAATTGTTTATTGCTAAAACGATTCGGACTGTTGCTTTCTGAATGAGAATGTTCTGTTGAGTGGGAGTTTTTCGTTGGATTTGTCCAAATATTATAATACTGTGACAATTTTGATCGAGGATTTATCTATAAAACTACATACTGTGTTTCCCTGAAAATAAGACACGGTCTTATATTAATTTTGTACCCAGAAATCGTGCTAGGGTTTATTTTCGGGGAAAAAAAGTTCGTGTATACGACAATTTGTATTCGTAGGCACATGTGACATCTCATTCAACAATGGTTTGCTCATAAATAAATAGTTCGAATGCTTTTTTGATTAAATACAAAATTTTAATTAATGAAAAAATCACAGGGTCAGAAATCGAACAAAAATATGCAAATATAATTTTTATCAAAAATTTAACAGATTAAACTACATATAGTCAAAGAAATCAAATTATAAAATATATATTTGTACAAAATCTTAATTTTATGTACGAAGCACCGAATCAGAACCATTGTGATAACCAGTCACAATTACCACATCGTCGGGCATTTCCTCACTAGGTCTTATTTTATGGTTAGGGCTTATTTACTGGATAGGATTGAAAAAAATCTTAAAATTACGGTAGAGCTTATTTTCGGAGGAGGTCTTATTTTAGGGAGAACACGGTATACTCTTTTTAAAAAAGCTATAACCCAATCCTCTTTTTATACGGGGGATAAGTTCCAGAGACTACCGTGTAAAAAAAGTATGGTTATCATATGAAAATTGGAGATAGGTTCCATCAGTATATTTGGATAGAACTTCCATCCTAATGTGCTTTAAAAAAAATGTGTGATGTGAAAAAATTTCGCCATATAAAATCATCAAAAAACATCGAATTTTTAAATTTAATTACTATAATTATAACAGTATACTGATCTGCACTGAATTTCATAATTGTGGTATGATAATATAACATTTTTTTATTATTTCGAGTTAAAGTGAAAAAATAATCGGTTCCTCTTCCTTGAAAAGTGTAAAAAGAGGAATGGGTATATTTGCAAATTTTTATGGTGCTACGATTTTTGAAAAATAATTTGGTAAATTTTTGTAGAACATATTTAAGTTTTTAGCACATTAGGTTGAATATTAGTAAACTCATTTTTTTCGGTTTTGCGAAATTGGCTAGTTAAAACGTATACATTGCAAAAAAATTTATGATTAAACTATTTGGTACTTGTCTATTATTTATCGATCTTCGATAACCAAGTACTATGAATATCTATGAATGAATAAAATTTCCACAAACTGTCATTTGTTAATCGGTTAATTTGTCAATCTTATCAAGTAAGATTAATCTATTAATTCATCTGATATAATATTTTGTAATTTTCGGTTATTTTACGATAAAAATAAGAAGATTTTTTTAATTTGGAGATTTTCAAACTAATGTGTCAAAGGATTCAAAGGCGTTCTACAAAAATCGCTACATTTTTTTCCAGAAATGATAATATATTATAAAATTATTGCATAAATTTGCAAAGAATAAAATGAGAGTATCCTCAAATGCGTAGTTTTAAGGATTTGATTTTTATAGTTTTTAAAGTTGTCGCACTATGTATTAAATACATTATATAATAGATTGTTTGTGATTGATGTTATATGTGGGAGAAAAGATTATTTTGTGTCGTAAAATATTGTATATAATGTGTATAATTTATTGTTTTGTGAATTTTATGTGAGAGTCGGATTCGGTCGTTTGTAAATAATCGAGTCAAAGTCGAATTAACTTTTGAGTTGTTCTCAATTTTTCGCGAAAGTTTAATGAAAATTTGTTTGGAAGTTTATATTGTTTGTAAAATTTGTATTTTCCGTTTCGAAAAATATGAAATGCGATTGAGTAATTAACGATCGAAATTATGAAGTAGGTAAATATATTTTTGAATATTATACTCTGAATACTTCAATTAAAAATTATTTTAATACTTATATAAGAGAATTACGATTTAAGTAATCATGTATTCAACCTCGTTTTGGAACTTTTCTATTTTTTTAACGCATCGTTTTTTATTGTAATCTTAATTTTTTTTTTTTACATTTTTTAAAAAAGCTTTTCGAGTTTTTCAGTGAAAGTTTCAAAAAAGAACTAGAATTTACACCATTCTCTCTAATTATTATGTTATACGTCGTTTGCAAAATTGTTTAGTTCACGTACGACGCAAAAGAATGTCTCATATGCAAACAATATAAAGGGATAGCGTTTTTTTGATTTTTTTCAAAACTAAACACCTTCATTATCTGAAACTTTTTTCATTGCCTTCCATTCTGCATAAAATTTTTTTAGCCTTTTAGATAATAATTAGAGCTTAAAGCAAAAACCTAACCTAACCCAGGGCCGGCTTAAAAGTGAGCAAAGTAGGTTTGTGCTTGAAGCACCATAGTCAAGAGGCGCCCAATTTTAATTTCTTTTTTAAATAAAATTTAAACATAAAGCGTGCTTATTTTCAATGTAAATTTGTAAATTTCTAGTAAAAAGAGAAATTGTTGCGTTTCGAATATTATTGAAAAATTCTACCATTTTTTAGGAAAAGGTCAAAAAAGGTACTTTTTTTCGAAAAATAATATTGGTTTTTTGTAAAATATTTAAAAACTATGGTGGGGGGGGAGGAGAGCGTTGAAAATAAATCTGCTTAGAGCGCCATATACTCTCGAGCCGGCCCTGAGTAACCTAACCTAGTCATTGATGCTTCCGAGATCACGAAAAGAAAAGGAAAAAATCCAAATTTTTGTAAAAAAAACATAAACAAAATACCACCTCACTATATTATTCGCATACGACGCATTTTTTGCGCCGTACGTGAACTATGCATTTTCGCAAATGACGCGTAGCATAAATTATATAAGCATAAGATTAGCATAGCACGAAAACTAACATTTGAGGGGCTCGGCAGTAAATAGCGCTAAGTACCAAAATTATAAAATTGAGTTTCTTTTATTTACTACAAAAATTAGTACTTTTACTACAGAAATTAATAAATAATTCC
>JAOXNN020000074.1:6324185-6334530 GCA_028571205.2 Hydropsyche betteni | reverse complement strand
TTTCACATTTTATCGTTTTCCGTTTCTTAACAAAACCACAGCCGATGTTATTAACATCGGGCCTATATACTAGTATTGGAATAATTTAAGAATGATTTTCGGATTAATTTACGAATGTTAAGCTATCTATCAATACGTCGATTGACTGGGTTCGAATCGTATCAATGTAATATTTTAAGCCGGGAACGTTTTCAAAGTGTAATCCGGACAAATCAGCTGGACACGACTCTCATATCGATATTGTGTTGGATTAATTCATGAATGATTTTCGAACTTATCTACGAATACTCATTTATTCAGAACTTTAGAATGACTAGGCACAGCCCTGATAGTAAAACTTTCACCACGACTTTGCCATAATGTATGACGAGATAGCCGCGGGCGGTAACAACACTCTCAGATACAGGTGCAACTGTCAGAAACGATTGCGAACTATCAACTGTGTGCAAACCATTCATATTATATAATCGTTTTAACGTATAAATTTTCGAAACGTCGAAATTGCATAGGTCGAACGCCATCTTCGAATTTGCAAAGCGTCTCGGAAACATTTTAAACGCGCGCAATTGAACGATCGTCAAATCAAAAATATGTAAATGCGATTGCGCGTCTAGGATACGTTAACCAGAAAACTTCGGCATCATTAGACATTAATCTTGATGGTGTTGCATCTAAAAAACGAAAATATGGGAGATGAAGCGATTATCTCTAGATGCGTGCGATACGTAGAAAGCAAAAGAGGCGTGCCGCGGGTATTAAGACGTAAAGTTTGTACTTCTACAACGTAAAATGTTAATAGTCCGAGCTATGATCTTTCATTATAATGTCAAACTGACGCAGCGCGCGTTCTCAGCATCATCTCAAAAAGAGAAATCGAAATCACGATTTTCGGGAAACCTATAAAACGAAACGCACTCGAATGCAAATCTCACACAACTCGGTGGCGGTAAATGGCAAATATGTCCGACGTTGATTTTCGAAGAATATTGTCTGAAACGAGTGCTAAATTCGTAAACAAATACGCAAAGTGCGAATATCGCATGACAGTCGAAGAATTCGCAATTGAAGGGGAGTGTTCATATTAAAAGAATCATAAAAGTTCTCATAGAAACAATTATGTAAGCGTGAAGGACAGACGTGTAAGATATTTCATCGATTGCTTGATTGCCCAATGATTGTTGAGTAAATTCTGCATTCATTGCCCTTACTCTTATGTCATTTTATTTTCCGAGTTTGGACACTTAAATTAATTTGAGTAAGTTAATTATACTAATTGTAAAGCGTTTTGATTGCTTTTGACAGGCGATATCAGATCCTTTCTCTATTTGAATAATTGAAACGTTTTCTTATACGCAAATCATTGATGGTGACAGCTTAGAAAGTTTCAAGTGATTACGCACAAAAAAAATCGATTCAATAATCAAATTTTTTTTTTTAATAATTAAAATAAAAGTTAAGTACATTACATCGGAAACGAAAAAAAAAAACATCGACGCAACACTTAAAAAGTAAGCGCGAAACCTTAAAAATATTTTTTCTCGACTCTTTCGTTTTTAACGTTGCAAAATCGAATATGACGCCAATAATTGTCGAGAAAAAGAATGGAAGCGGTAAAAGGGAGCGTAGGTCAACATTTTACAACACTCACATCCTTTCGGACTCACGATGCATCAGCCCGTTATGCCTCGGCCCGAATTCCGAAGCTGCTGACCCCGACTGGAATGCGAGCGCCCTTTTATCCCGATCCAATTTTACGATTACGGATGTGAAAACATTATTTCATTGCGTCATCTCAAGATATACCGCTCGATTTAAAAAAAAAATCAGGACGCTATATTTCCAAAATTTGTATTGCATGTTTTCTATATCGGGCGCACACGCGTATAATTCTAAAAAAAATGAAAATAAAAAAGTCGCCGTTACGCGACTCTATAGCATGGCGAATCGCGAAAACGGTACCGTAAAAGACATAAAATCGAAAAAATATTGACAACTGTTATGCAACTCGATGGTAGACTGCTTTTATCCGTTCGGCGAATCCGTGTAAAAATGTCGTCCGCACAAATTACTCCTTATCGATAGACGAGTTCCGCAATTAATATTAGAGTTAGAGAAAGTGGCCGATGAAACGTGTACAGAAAAAAGCAGTTGAAGAGCCATTTGTCGCATCGGACATCAATCGACGTGACAGGCGCTAATTGCAAAGAAAGTTCTTCTATCGCGATTTAATTGAATTCAATAAAGTATCAATTGACCGGCGTCGAACAACAAAACGAAAAAAACGGATCCATTTCAACAAAGAAAATTTACACGAGTGTCAAAAACAACGTTTATAGGGATAAAAAAAAAACGGAACGAAGTGTTACAATTGCAGGTAAGCGAAGGATTAAGGCGTTCGCGGAACGGTCGACAGAAGGTGAATAATTTATGGTGCTGAGGTGAGAAGCGGTAATACAAATAACATCAATGGTTGGAAACGTGACGTGCAAAATGACAGGTTGCTTGTAAAACAGATCCGACGATCGTGATAGAAACAATGAGCTGAAAACGTTTGTTTGCCGAGCAAGATCGCAAAACCAATAAACCTTCGAAAGCGATCATCTCGAAAAGATCGAGCTTTGAAAAAGAAAGGAACGTTAGAAAGCACCGGCGACGATGCGGTTCTATATATGGCGGTTTATCGCATTCATTGATTTCCGAAAACCTGCGACAATTCTTTTTATTCTGGGATTCTTTTCGAAGCGGTAACAATGGTCATTTTTTCGTCGGAAGTTGACGGCGTCTTCTTCCGCTTCTTCTTTTCATCCACTACGTGAGAGTACGTGATGCAACAAAGTAGTTCAAGGATTATTCGTTTGTGAGAACAACGTAGTCAGTTTTCTCACCGGACGCATTTTCACACGCAAATGTTTACGATTTTAAATATAATTTTTACTACCGTGTACCGTGTAGTCGGTTTATATTTGTGCTTATCATCGCTAAACCGTTTTAGAAAAACAAATCTCGTCTTTACACAAAATCACAGGAATATTAAATACTTGTGAAAAATTTTTTTTCTGGCATTTGAAGATATTTTAATATAATCACCACTTCCCGAAAAACTTTTGAAGGCTTGCACTTTGTCGGTGATATAAACGATAGCGGTCTTAACTAAACAGAATTAACTCCATGACATTTTATTACGGGACAATTCAGCTTTCTGTAGCCATAAAAAGAAATTACATCGAAAAACCACACGCATGCAAGTTAGAGATCTCGTACCGCACGTTGTTCTTGAAAATCAATATGTATTTCAATATAATTTATTTTTTTATGCACCGGGTCAATAATCGTAAATCTAATAGTATCGTAAAAGCGCATTAGTTGATTCATTAGCTCGACGAGTATTTTATAGTACACCAAGAAGGGTAAGAAAAATAAAAGATTATGACAGAGTAAAAGAATCTTCCCATATTGTAATTAGAACAATTTCAACACGAAGGTGAGAGGACGATTGAAAAAAATCGAGCCAATTTCTGTGGGAGCCTCCAATGTCACAACGGTAACAATAGATCGTTTATTTTACATAATAACAAAAGTGTGCAATAATCACACTTGCTCGATATAATTCGATCTAACGAACGGAGATGTCGCACGAAATTGGATGATTACGAAAATCATCACGATAGTCTACTACTGTTACTTTAACAATAAAACGCGATTCAGACGACGTGAGTCACTTCTTTCGCTCCGACTTATTCACGGTGAAAAATGATTATGACTAATGGAAGACTGAATAACTCAATCTTCATACAATCGTGATTCATAAAAGATATCTCACTTTCTTCCATTACGAGTTTTAGTACATGACTCGTTTATGATTGCTTCTCATTTTTACGATATTCGAAACGTTTATTGAGATTTTTTGTCCACCGTTCGGTCTTCTGATAAAGAACCGAACAACCCAGCGGAAAAAAGCGATTGAAAAAGTTCAACACGATCGACGTGTGCGTAATTCGGTTGCGAATAAGCCTTTTGATGGTACCGAAAAAGGCCATCGTGGACACGAGGGTCAAGAAACTGCACACGAGCTTTCTATTACTATTACTATACGAAGAGAGCAGTCATTCGTGTTGTGCGTGAGCTGCTTATGTTATACGAAGCTTTTTTTCGAAGGCGTTATTATTTTTCAACTAGTTTCTTAGTCACGTTCGTCTCTTCCTACCGCTTTTTCTCCTTTCGTACGATTGAAAGTTGATCGCGATAAATTATTAATGAGGTTCGATTGGATAACGCGAAACTTCGCCTCGCGGCACTCGTAATAACAAACGATCGAAAATGGAAGCTGTTGAACGGAGTTTGATCGATTTTGAAGAACCAATGAATATTTTAATGCGAAAACAAATCGCTCAATTCGGATCAGAACTTGTTGACGAGACGGATAAAAATTAGAATTTTTTTTCAACAAATATTTACGACGATTTCTTAGTAATCAAATAGAAAAAAAATAAATGTGTACGCGTTATGTTTTGATGACTACGTTCACTTCTAGTTTGAGTGGTGACGAGTGTTTGAAATTTACTTTCTTTCAATTAGTTGTCACATAATTATATAAGCGATTCGTTATAGATGTTATCGCCATAATAAAACAATCAAATCAAATTTGACGAAGAGCATATCGAAAAATCGATTTAGGTTAATAAGTTACGATAAAAAAATGGTATAAAAGAAATTTTCACTCATGAACGTTTAATAAAAGATGAAAACGAATCAAAACGCATAGAAATTGCTTTCTAATGAGTCCACAATGCCAGAACTCAATACGTCGACGGTTTAAAAACCGAGCACTTTCAACTTAACCATTTCATATACATAAAGATAAATCGGTCCGATGACAGTAGACGATTAATCGATTCAAAAATTGCAAAAGAATCGTTTAAAACTAGCACACCGACATTTTAACGATATGTGGACCGCACGAGGAAGCAAATTTCGATTCTAACATAATATATAAATAATATAATTTATAACTACAACGTGGGCGATTCGCACGGTTTCGTGAAAATCCCATTGTTTATATGTTTTATCGACGGTTGTTAACCCGGTCGCATTTGCATTAATTATGGGCAAAATATTCCCGTTAAGCAAATGCTAAAAGAATGCGAGATTAATTCCAGTCGTTGCGATGATAAATCGATATAGAAAACAAATAAAAAAAAGCTCTTTCTGCGCTAAAAGAGAAAGTCTTTAACGTTTTATTGTTGTGATGCTTAGGAAGTCGTAATAAATATACGAGCGTGTTATAAAGCGATAATTCTAGTTCACAATGGACGCTGGAAATTATGTGATATCGTTAATATAATACAAACGAGATAAAAATACTGTTTGATCATCTCCGCAAAGAAAACACTTTTTTGCATACATACGATCCGATCGCATTCGAATTATTATAAATAAAACATTTATTTGCACGAAACGTATTGTAATGTGCACTTGTGATTCGTATGAATATAATCATTCCGTCACGACATAAGCTAATTTATTACTCAATACAACAACAAAAAAAAAACGAAATTCGCGGCACGTAAGACGATTATTATTTATTGAATTTACGACGGCCAAAAGCGGCACGAATCGACTTCTTCGACTAACTTAATTATTTATTACGAACATATTGTATCGACCGTGCGGACGTAACGGCGTAAATTCAGAAAATTTCCCGCAAAGTGAATATTAAACCCGAGAGCGGATCCTGGGCGAGGTTGTCATAAGGCGGTCGTTATCCTTGAGCATGTATCCTCCGGTACTTACGTTATCACGTGCCGTGTAACGTTGCTGCGACACCGTGAAAAATTAAATTGTTAATTAAAACCGACGTCGAAGAAGAGATTTATGCCGCCACGCCCGCGACAAAAGTAAACGCAATGGTTAAAGGTCCTCATTTGCGATCGGCGACCGTGAAAAATTCATCCTCATAAGCAAACCGTAAGCAAATATTATTTTGTTTACTGTGAAATCGAATTATGAAGGTTCTGTACTATATAGCAGCGATGGCGAACGAGTAGCCGCGTGTGAAATTATCGAGTGCGTATGAATTTTTAGATATGATTGTAAAAAGCTTTCATTTAATGTTCTTAGTTTTTTATAAAGCTACGAAAAACGCCCGTAAACAACAATACAAACAAACAGTACCAGTACAGATTTACCCATGTATAAGTGAATGTGGTGGGGTAGCGAGAGTATATAGCGCCTAGGGTAAAACACAATTTGACTCACTTGGGAAAAAGGTACGCCATCCCTGCTATATAGAGTGTCCATATTTCCCAGAACCCAAAACTGGACGGTCCGCAAAAAAAATGCCCTCTTATATGAAAAAATGTTTTGCACGTTCAAAAATTTTTTTAAACAGCTAAGTAATCATGATCATCATCATTGTCGACCCTTTTTTGTGCCCACTGCAGGACAAGGTCTCCCCATCAAATATTGGGGGTCTAGGCTTTATACCTTATCCGAGAGCCAACCTCGTATTGAAGCTAAGTAATAATGATTTTAATTATAGAAATCAAGACCTAGGGTATTTTTCCAGGATAAATGAGTAAATGTCCTAGAATCATGTAAAATAAGCCTTAAAGGCGCCGCAGATGAAATTTTTTTTCCAAATGTTTTTCTCAATTAAACTGTATCACCAAAAACAATCAATTTACTTAATTTCTATCAACAGTCTTTTTTCTTTGGTTAATTTATCAATATTTTTACAACAAGCAATTGTAGAATCAAAGCAAAAATAGCGTCTTATTGTTAGTCAATCAAACTATATCACCATAAAACTATCAATTTACTTATTTTTTTAATATTGTCACAAAAATTTTCCGTATATACAGAAAAATAACTACAATTAAAAATATATAAACCGGAAAAACGGGATAAATCAAAGAATTTTACGAAAACGACGAGACGAACGCAAGACACAACAAAAATGGGTATGTCCCTACGAAAACGGGACGTATGGACAGCCTAATACTATACAACCATACAATTTCAATACTATACAATGTATAATATTGAAATTGTTTTCGAAACAGTACAGGAAGGCGCAAATCGTCAAATTTGCAGTTGGGGCCCTTCGACCGGAAAAATAAGACATTATACTGAAATTTCGATATAAATTAGACGTCACAAAGATCATATCAATGCATAGCATTTCTTTGGGATGTAAAAAAATCGATATTGGAACTCTTTCGGTTTGAATAAACGCTCAAACTTACTACAGGTATAAATAGAACGTATCGATTTCGAAGCACGTTGATTAAGGGTAAACTGGCAATAGATACAGTATACGTGTTAACGTCGTGCAAGCAATAAACAAAATAATATTTTTACGCAACATGCCAATAATGCATAATAAATAAAAGCGAGTAACCCGTTCTTCGATATCAAAATGTTTACGAGTTTTTCATTCAAAGCACAGGAGAAAAAAAGCGTGACGTCGTTTCGCAAGAGGTGATATTTATCGTTCGCGCTTAATGGTTTGAATTACCCGAATGACTGAAAGAGTAAAAAACCCGTTTTTGACACCTATGCGTACAAGAATTTATCAAGCGCGCCAAAAATAATTTAAACATCGCTTTTTTTTCAATCCCCGCGTCATTTTCGATAGACTTTTAATTGACAATCGGATTTATTCGTCAGCGGAAATTATACAGAGTCGGATACGTTAATAATTCGGGGTGGTTCGGTTTGTGTCTTTGAAATTTATATGCCTCTTTTTTCAGAGACGTTTTCTACGCCGGCGGCAAGTCCAATCAAGCGGACAACAGTATAAATATGGTCTGGGTTACACAAGTCACGGCCGGAAACAATTACCTAACTGTTTGCTAATGCAGACTTCTGTACTTGTGTATAACTGGTCGGGCGACAAAATGTTAAGGCGAAAAAATCGAAAGTTACGACAACTTTCGCATCACCCCCAATTATATAAAACTGTATCAAGGCGAAACAATCGTGTGTAAGAATCACAATGGAAATGTTTTATAATATCATCTTGTTAAGTTTATAATATACAAAAGGGTTTTTCAAAATCGTCGACCTTCATTTTAGTCGACATAGAATTATTGCCGACGAAATACGCCCCCAATGTTGATGATGTAGTGGAATCGTGTCTCGCCTTCCTGGTCCGAAAAATACCATTAACAATTTTGATTCCCGAGATTAATTAAAAGCGCGAACGTCGATTTTTTCAACATATGAATAACTAGGCAGCGTTATTAGATTACGACAATAATTTATAAGGTCCAATATTGTGTTCGCGTTGAAAAAAAGTGCGACCGAAACCTTATTTCATAATATCATCTAATCCAGCTTACGCTTAAATTTTTGCATATTACGAAACCGTATATTCGAAAGAGTATTAGTATTTTCAATGCTTACATGGAAAACGTTGATCGAACGATTACGTAGAACCAATTTGCGAGATTGATCTACCCACCATGGCTCATGTTTGATTCTTGAAACTTTTATTTGGTGAAAAGCTTCGTTTGAAGGTCAACGCACTTGATGACGTCAACTAAGCGATTTTTTCGCATTATATTGTACAATATGAATCACTAGTGATTTGTAAACGTCTTCGTCTAAATGTCCGGTTCGGACGAGACGTTTTGCATATTGATTCCATCGATTCACCGAAACCGATCGTCGGAAAAGAACGAAGCTAATAATAAAATTTAGAAACGTACAATTTTTGCAATGAACTCGTTTTTTTTGTCATAGTTAATTTTGTCGAAATTTTCATAAGGCCGAATTTCAACGTTGGGAAATCGTCCTCGATTAATTAACGACTCAAAAATCAACTGTAACGATTCGAACGCAATCGATCCGATGTGAAAAAATTCTCACAAAACGAATCTCGCGTCTAAAAATATGTATCGGGTCAACGTTCGATAAGTAACATACAGTTTCACGGATCGATCAGTATCAAGAGTGAAAACGAAACTAAAACTAGACCAATCAAAATTCCACATCGCCGTGAATTTATAGGATGACGAGATGATCAAAGCCGTCTGATGGGGCTTCGGTTTCGTGCACATGCACTTGGCAATGCATCCGAAGCAGTTCCAAGAAGAAGAACATTCAAACACAAATCTGATCCGTGCGGGGAAAAAATAAAGAAAATTTCGTTTTGCGCACATGCAAAACATCCAATATTTCAACGGAGAGCGAAATCAACAATTTCAAGATGAAATTTCATATCAAATCAAATTATTTTGGTGATGGGGAGTCGACGACACGAAGCCAATATAGAATGTCATTTATCAGCCTTATCTATCAAAATGGTGATTATTACGATAGCAAATTGGACAACGAGAGTGCAGTCTGCTTAGTCTTCACCTCGTCTGCAAAACCTAGGATATAGATGTCCTAAGATCCTCCTATGTCGGTATAGGATGGAGTTGGTTCTTATTTTCCATGCTCCTTATTAATACGTAGTTGAAGAGACTTATTGTTAGTCCTTCAACGATTAACTAATAGGTTGACGATGACGATGATTTGATATTTTTTATTATCGCCCTCATCTGCATACTTGGTCCAAGCATAAAAAAAATACGGAAAGAATTTGCGGCCAATTACGAGAGCCAAATCACGTAAGCGGAGAACGCTCATTATACGAAATATACACACTCGCGGGCGTGTCTGTGTATATTTATATTTTTTTCAGATCTTCACGACGCGTGTTTTTTTCCGACATCATATGGCAATATGTTGTATACCTGAGGGAAGACACGTGCAAGTTTACGGGACAGCTGTATATATAGGCGGCCGACAATAAAAAATATATATTATAGCGCGTACGCAAAGGTGTATCAAAGGTAACAATGTAAAAAGCCGTACTGTTAAAGCTCCTCGAAGGATAACCGTCAATGCAACTGAAAATTTACGCAAGAGGGGTTCCGTGGGAAACTTTTCCGTGACGAAATCTTTTCAAAATTATCGTATAGGGGAAATTATGATCGACGACATTTTTTTTTATATGGGACTATAGAACGCTTTTGATTTCTTTTATATATCGTTTAATACGAGAACGTTTAAGGTGAAATATCGGTTAATAGTGCGGTCCCGATAAAATATTATGTACGTTTAACATTAAATTATTTTAACACGAAAAAATACTTTGGTTTTTTCAGTTTCGCGTTCAACGTTTTCTATTGTATTTGAAAATTTCAATAGGTGCTATTTGATCAAATAGAATATCCCCTATATATAATAGCGGATTTCTGTATGTTCGTTCATTTGTATGTGTGTCTGTTCGATGACGCTCGCGACTTTTTCGCGAATATGGTCTTTATATGCGTATATAGTTAACGTCTATAAT
>JAOXNN020000074.1:6297671-6311630 GCA_028571205.2 Hydropsyche betteni | reverse complement strand
CGTTCTATAATCGACGTATTGCATAAGTCAATAGAGACGCTTTCATAAGCATGATATTATGGAAGTAAAGTGTATATGCATAAATACCATATACGCATGAAGAATAATTTTATAGACGCAAAAAAATATTGGCATCGACGCGTCGTTTTAAAGTCGCGAGCGTCATCGAGAAAACGAACACACGAACATACAGAAATCCGCTATTATATATAGGGGATATTGATTATCAAGTAAGATAATCCTCTTAATTCAACTGATACAGTATTTGGTGGCGTTTGGCTGATTGTATTTCTGGATACTACTAGGTTTGAAACTAAACTAAATTTTGTTTTCCTAACCCAACTTAAAATAACCTAACCTAACCTAACTTTACGCCCAGAGGCTAGGAATTAGGTTAGATTTGGTCAAGAAAAAAATTCAGTTCAGTCTCAAACCTAGTAGCACCGATTTTTTTATATTCAACCTAATGCACCAAAGAACATGAAAGTGCTTTACAAAAATTATCCCAAAAATTTCACATAAAGTACATAAATTTGCAATGATACTCTTTCGAAAACGAAAGCATTTTCTTACGAATTATTTAAAGATTCATCTTCCATAGATAAAATCCGCAATCAAAGTCGTTAACACCATATTCAAATGCACCAACACCGATGCCCATCAAATGGAAAGCGAAATGGCCCGACACATTTTCTTCGGACAATTCCCACACTCCCCAAGATGGACTCTATGACTTGATCTCTCCATCGAACCCCACCTCGCCAAATGACTCAATCTGCAATTAAACCCGGCGATTCCGATTTAATAACACGGCGCGAACCTCCCAAGGCCTTTAATCCGATCGATCTAATTGTAAGATAGTGGCGAAGCCATTAGACCATGCAAAAAAACTAATCGAAGTCAGTTCTGCAAATTCGCACAAGGGGGTATAATACCGACGCAATAATTGTCCGCGTTATAAAATATACGCGTAATAACAGGGCACGAAGTGAAATTCGCTCGTGATATTTTTCGGACGCACTCACGTTTATTTTTTTGCCGGCGAAAAAGTCGGCAATGAGTACGAAAACGCTTTTACATAATTCGAGTCGTCGGGGATGGGTTTTTGAATTTGCGCAACGCTCGAGAAGTGCAACGACCCGAAAGAGGTGAATGAAAAAAGCTCATGCGTTTTTATTAACACGTTCATGAGCGAACGTGTGATTTTTAATAGGGACCGACGTGAGCGAGATATTTGTATTGATTAATGTTTTAAAGTGCGTTGCAACATTTTTGGGTGCCGCATTGTCTCAATGGCCGAATGTGTGTTTCGAAATCGTCAAACGTTTTACGTTTCGTAATGACCTAATACAACTTTGACAGCGATAAAAATTGAATTGAATATTTAGAACGTACAATTGTTCGCTTTATGCAGCTTTTAAAACCTTTTGAATTCAAAGTCGACTTTTTAAATTTCAAACATCCCCTATATATAGCGAATTTCTGTGTGTCCGTCTGTTCGGATGACGCTCGCGAATTTATATTTTTTCCTTTTTTCAAATGAGCGACCCGAACCGCGGCTTTTAAATGATGATGATGTTGATGATGATGATATATGGTGATGATTTTTTTTTTTTCCTTTTTTCAAATGAACAACCCGGACCGCGACTTTTGGTGGTGATGATGATGGAGATGATGACGATGACGATGATGATGATGATGGATGATGATGGATAATGGATGATGGATGATGGATGATGATGGATAATGGATGATGGATGATGGATGATGGATGATGATGATGATGATGATGGTGATGATGACGATGATGCTGATGGTGACGACGACGACGATGATGATGAATTAAATATTAAATATTCAAATCGAGTACACATTTTGAGTTCACACAATCAGGTTTTCACATTTTATCGTTTTCCGTTTCAACCACAGCCGATGTTATTAACATCGGGCATATACACTAGTTAATAAATATTATTAAGACCGTTGTCATAATGATAAATGAAATACAACCTATTCTTCAATTTGATTATGATTATCTCAGTTAATGATTTTCATATACATAATTAGATTATATTGATAAATGAATTAATCAGGAAATAGGTTCTATGGATATGTAGCTAACGTTCCTTACATATTTTCGATGAAGCTATAAAAAAATTGAAAAATAAATTTGTGATGGTTGAATTCGTAAAATGTATAATTTGAATTTTCTTTTTACAAAATCGAATTCGGAGTGTAAAAGTTGTAGATAGAAAAACGCATCGATAATTTTAAACTTTAGTTCCCATCACGAAAATTGATCCGTTAATACAAAATTAAACAGTATTATCACTCATTAATTTCAATGATGCAACTCCCCACAAAAACCGTTAATTTCAAGAAAAATCGTTTTTTATACATCGATAAGTATCCAATTAAAGCACCATCATTACGACTGCGGCAGACGTTTGGACGCCGCTATGGAAAAAGTAAAAGCCAAACGACGATGATGTTCGGTTGACGGAAGGGGGCCCCCATCGAGAGTCAGAGGGCAGAGCCCCCGGGGGCTGAGCGCCGTCTTAACACTTTCGCTGCCGGAGGCCACGACCGGTTCTTTTCGCCATATCGAAAAGCCGACTTTGATCTCGGCCCGGACTGAATCGCAAAATACCGAATTCGTGAATTGACAAATAAACGAATATGTTTGATGTAAAACGTAACGTAAGTTTACTGTATTTTCGGAAAATATTTTTGGGCCCGCTCGGTTGTGTGGGCCGACACTTTTGTTATTTGCTAAATTCAATTTGTCGCGTTATTTTTGTATTGTAATCGTGTATATGTGTTTTTGCTGGCAGCGCTGATCGGCCGAAGAGATTTTCGCACTTTCTTTTAAACGATTCGGTTCGCAGTTTCTTTGTGAATTTATATCAGATAGCGGTAAAATTGGAATTAAAACCGATTGTGTTATAAAAAAGTATGGCTTACTTTTCGATCGAAAAATAAACTGTATGAATTAATGTTTTTTTTATTGGCGGGAAAATTGATTCGGACAGCTGTCAATATAAATGATATTTTTAATGGAAAATATAATTTTTTCTATTGATTTATCATAAATTTACGAAGTTAAATTAAGCGTGTTATTTTTATTTTCCATGAAAGTATACTTAAAGACTAGAAAGTCAATAATGAACCCAAAACATACGCAAATATAATTTGAATGTGCGTATACACACACACGAATTTCCATCTGAATAATTCTTCATAAACGTGCAATTATAAATATTGACTCGTTCGAGTTTCTAAAACGTGAAATCTCACATATTTAAAACAACCAACGTAGGGTGCCCTCAAAAGCAATATCTGAGTAATAAAATTCCATGTCGTAAAATTTAAGTGCAATTACACGTGACGAATAATAACTATCGGCCTACCGCAATAGCAAATCGTTCAAACGGAGCGGTGCAGTTGGTTCTTATCCTGTTTCTCAAATGGTAATTTTTTATAACAATTTTGGTCACAATCGAGAGTATTTCCTACGATCTACAAACAACGCATGGTTGATGAAAAACAATAGCCAGACGACCATTGTGTTTCTCGACCATTAGTGACACTGTAAATACAATATCCAGTCATAATTGAACTAAGGTCGTAAATATAACATACACTGAAAATATAATATATCAATTAAATCATCGTTCAACTGAAATAAACAAATTATATTGTTTCATAATAACGATTATGTTTTAATTCAATTTATCAACTATTTCGGTTAAATTGTTAAACGTTGAAATTGAATTACACCGAATGTCCGTCCATTTAACCGGAATGTCACTTTCGATTGGTGGGAAATAAATTATTCAATAGATCTCCGGAGCATTGTTTTAACGACTGAATTGAGATCTATTTGTTCGAATCGAAGAATACGAAAAGATTCGATGGAAAAAAACTATTGAAATGAACCGTTCAAGATTGCGATTACGTTTCTTTGCGCACGTGTAAAGAAAAAATGAAAGAGCGTTTTATTATATTGTTAAAGACGGTGGAAAAAATGTAAATTTTCCACATACACTGGCATTGTTTGTGCGAGCGTCGAGAAAATCGCATTTCCCACACGTAATGGCGTAATAACAGCGAGCTGCAATTAAAAGAGGCGCGTTTTTCGCATACTAATCGCAAATTTGCAACACTCGAACGAACTCGAGGGCCCGATCTTCTCGAGGGACGGTTCCGGATTTTCGGACAAGGAACGAGTTTGGAATACTAAGTGCTTCGAAAGAAACTCGAATAGTTGTTTGTTTTTACACCAACAAATTGTGTAATTTGTCAATTTGAAAACAATCGACGTTCAAGACAAATTAACGTTGCGGTTTTGTAAAAAAAAGTCGTATCCACTATAATATCGGGCGTCTAAATATTTTATTTTATTTGCATTTTTGAAATTTTCGAAGTTTCTTCGAAGAATTCAGACGGTGATTTGAATACTGTTGAATTTATGCTAAGTGTGTTTCAGCGGCTTCAGGCTAATATGGAAAAGTATCGGTCGTTAGAGCATCGCGTGTACGTTTATGATTTTTCATTTAAAATCGCAGACGTCTTACATTGTTAAATAAATATTTTTGAAATGCGCCTGGCGATTTTTTTTCATTACTTTTCAGAAGCGAACCGTCAGATTCTTTTTATACAAATTTAAACGATGGTCGGCACCAAACGATTATCATAAATCAATTTGATCGAGCAGATTCCAAATTGAATTTAACAGATCGAAAGCTATTCCTCCCATTAATATCCCAATATAGAAAGTATAGTTACATAACAGAAGACGAATTTGAATTCATGAGATTTTTACACGAATAGGACATTAACGCATCATGTACTCTATAATAGCAGTTACGCGTACTTAAAACGAACGGTTATGATCAGCAAAGTTAATATACGATCGCTCGTGACTACTCTTCAGATAGAGTCGTAGCAGAACAACGGACCAGATAACAACACATAGTTTGCCGTAAATTCAACGGAGATAGCTTTTACTTATCTCGAAACGCTGAACCGCACGTGTAGGTCACGTATTAATTAAACGAGGTTGCGTAACAGTTGCGCAACATTTTCAGAAAGAACTGGTCTCCGTGCAGGTGCAATTGATGCGACTCAAATTCGCCTTTCGCCAAAGCTCAAAAGTTTGCGGAATAGTTTTGTTTCGGTCCGACTTTCTCCGTGTGGTATAAGAATCGCACAAAAAAAAATCGGAGTACATATTCATTTGGACGTCTCTAATAAAATACGATACATTTTTTTCACATCGATTCGCATTATTCGCACGTGAACGGATATCGAAGAAAGTGATCGAAACGTTGGAATTGACCTTATCTGAGACGTTCATAAAAAAAATCGAAGTGATTGATACCGCACACGCCCGCCGCATAAATAGGCGGGAAATGTGGATGTAGAAAGTCGTATAGTATTCGCCATTTTTGCAAAATTCGCCCGTGATTAATGGAAGCCGTTTAATTATGGTAGTCGAATGAATCGCGGAAGTGAGATTGCAATGGATTTCGTTTACAAACGCGACTTCAGAGAAAGGACTGGACATTAATAGAATGGGTTTCGCGTTTGACCGCTCGTTCATATCTCCGTTTGTTTACTTTTTCATATATTTTTATACGCCGGATGAAATTCGATAGTCGTAAAGAGTGTTGAATTACAGATTCGTTTTCGTTTAATTATAATTGACAAGTTTATATAATGTGATTATTAACGAAATTGGAAATCGATCGGTTTCGATAGGTACGTTGACGCTGTGTGTGGGTTACAAAAGCAATTTAGAAAGCAAATCCAATTTAATAAATTCGTACTTGATGAAGTAGAAAAATCAACTTCCTGCAGTCTGTGAATGCTTGTGAATATTTTCGGATTCGAATTGGCATTAACGAGATCCGATTTCATAGATAAATTCGACGTATTTTATATATAAGATTTCTTTATATAAATTACACTTTTGTATTTTAATGTGTGTTTATAATATGGCGGGAAAAAAAACATAATTAGAGGTATGGTGGAAACGAGTAAAAAAGCTCATTTCGTTAATTCATCTTGTAATAAAATTAATTATCAAACCTCGACCGATGTGAAAGGATTCGAAAAAGTTTCTTACCTGAAACAAATAAAAAGAAATGTTATTAAAAGAAAATCGAACGGAAATTGTGTCGGCAAATTGCAATAAATTTTAATATAGAGTTTAATTGTAAGATAATTCATTATTCTATAAAAAAAATAATAACCATTCATAAACCTATAAAATACAAGAATAGATATAAATATTATATATTTTTCCTAGTTTTTGTTAAAAAATATCAAAAATTTACCACGAATAAATAAATCGTAAAATATTCACGATTGATAAAAAAAATGATAACCATACATTCACCCTTCTGAAACGACTTCCTTATATCATAGATTATTGGCGAAGCGTAACAAAGTTTTTATATCTTTTTCACAGTCAAGGACCAGGGTTTCCAAACAAAAATTTTAATAGACCGGAAACCGAACCCTTTATTTAATTTATACGCAGTTACTCAAGAAATTCAAGCACCTATTACGTTATATAATATTATTAAGCAAAGTAAATAGTTGTTAATGAGCGTAATAGACTCACGACGCCAATTACGGACTACCAATTCGATTCGAACGAACAAGATTTGTTTGTTTTACAACAGGGTTCTATTTAAAGTATGTCAACGGTCATCGATCGTGTTAAAACTAACACGCTTGAACAAACCGTTTTTCTACATATACATGAATGCAGCGATATATTTTTAGTTACGTTTCAGTTAATATATAATATTTCTGATGGCAATTTCCATGAACTCGAAAATTTATTTGTCAAAAAAGTGAAAGAATCAGAATCGCCAGTTTTACAGTAAGAATTCAATAGCGACTTTGTTGGGAGAAAGCGGCAATCTCAAAGCCGATCCAAAATCGATCTATGGATCCGTTGTGCAACAGATCAGATTTGCTAGGAGATGGTAGCAGCTAGGAATAGCCAATGTCAAGTTTGGCACAGTCGTGAGTTGGCCATTACGGCTTGGGCCGCAAACAAACAAACGGTCATTAGCAACAGTTCGGACCGGTAGCCTTGTTTTGTTGCCGATGGACAGTCGATCGTGAGCGCCTTCCCCATTATTGTTATTCAGTAGAAAGCTGCGGACCGATGTAAATTCGCATAATTGGATATTTGAAATACGCCCCTCTGACGCGCTCGTATCAACGAAAAACTATAGTATAAATCATATTTCGAGTTAATTATTTTAATTCGGTCCAGATCGTATGAATCTTTGAAAGTTCGGACGATGAAAGCGCCGGAAATTCTGGTGAAAAAATAAAATTTTCTTCAAACTGGATAGGATAAATATTTGTATGCATCCGGAAAATGCCGTTTAATGTTCAACTCCGAGATGAAATAATAATTTAGTTTTCAGCGTGAAATTTCCACGAAGCGCAGTAAAACTCGAAACGAAAACAAACAAGTCGCAATAAAATTCGATGTTTTGACGTAAAAAAGTAACAAGCTCGCGCTGAAACGAATTTTATGTAGTTTTTAAGCTTTGAGGAATTCCACCGTTCTTTCGATATAGAACGTACACCAATCTGTCACGTACAAAAATAAGCTGACGACGCCGGGGTGCACGTGTTGAAAAAATAATACGCAAAATCGTATCGAAAAACCGCACGAATAAAGCTTTCGAAGGCGTAAAATTGCACCTGTTGTGACTTTGGAAGGCGCTACGTGATGGTACACTTTTGCCTATTGAATGGACCGTTAAAACGGGAAAGTGTGCGTCGTTTCCGATTTTGCGTAAATCTCACATTTCGACGATCGAGATAATCGATTTTTTTATCGGTTTTGGAATATCCGAAGTGCTCTTGATCGTACCGATAAAGAAAAAACACGAGAATTCACTCAATATGCAATATATGCGTACGGATTGCATCATAAAGCTTTTCACGGAAAAGCTCTAAGACGCGTTTGTTATGCGATAACATCATTAGCGCAATCTCTCGATAACGTTTGATCGAATTTTTTATAGATAATGAAAATAAAGCGAGGCAAATGGGTTAGGTACTTGAGTAATATATATTTTTTTAGTTCAATTCGAATTAATCAACAATACGGTTGAGTTAATTTCATAATTTTTACGTCAGAATGTAATAAAGCCACAGATCGTTATTCGAGATAAATTAACACATAAAAATCCCATTTGAAATACTCAATTGTCATTTCGCTTTCACGTTGCGTAACGAGCATTATAAGCGCACACATTTAAAAGCTTTTGCAATTTGAAAATATTGAACCGACCAAATCTTCAGAGTGCACGCGTAGCTATATAGGCATTTGTCGGACACGGCGATCGATTTATTAAAAAGAACAATGGAAGGCATACGGTATTATTGCCCAACGATAAACTTTCTAAAATCGGTGTCGCCGACGTTGATTGCTATGCCGAACAAGTCACGGTGCCCCCACAAACCATTAGAATTCACGCAAGAGGAGCCTCCGTAGGGACACTCGAAAAAAGCCAGTAGAAAGTTGACGAACAAACAACACGGCACGTTCCACGCAGAATCGAACCGACAAGAATACCGAATTGGACATTTTCGACGGCCACGCGCCAACTTCTACGTGACCCGTCGAGAAAAATCGATTAAAAGCTCCCCGAAAAGCCGAAGATGGGGTCCATCGTCGAGATTTCGAAGCCGATATGTGAAATGTTCCCGTTTTGGTCGATTTCTGGCGCAGATGCGAACAATGGTCAGGATGTCACGGTGAGCGCTCACCGATTGCCCATTCAGCGCGTTCGCTCGCATGGAATGTCACGGACCATCATCATCATCATAGTAATGGTGTATATGTCGTAGTGGCATGATGAATTACAATGGGAGACAGTCGGACACTATCTGATCAAGTTATTTGGTCAATTAAATAGGCGGCTCATGTAAGTAGATTGATGCGTCGATGTCTCTCGCTATTACCCCACAAAGAAGAATTTTTATGGGAAAATGTGGTATGGTGTGTATAATGACATATTGCATATTTGAATGATTAGATCAATATTCATGAATCGAAGATTGATGTAATGAAGTTTTAATTAAAAATTTTGGCACGCGTGAAAGAGACATGTTTTCATTGTCGCTTTGTACAATCGGCTCATAATAAATGCTTGTATGATACATAATACGCACGTAAATGCATTTTGTTCGTAAAATCAAACATTAAAAATTCTGAACGTTCTTCGACGTGGAGCTTCTGGAATGCCTATACATTTAACATAAAGTATAAAGAAATTATCAGTTATGCAAAGAAATCGCAAATTCTTATTTAAAAAATATTTACAATTCCATCATAAATATACACAAAAGAAAATCTGATAAAACTTGTGCATTTTATAAATACATTTATCTTTCATACTGAGAATTTGTTGTACAAATCGCAGAATCAACAAAACTAAACAATATCGAAATCTTGTTTGGAGACAGAAGGATTTCCATCTTTTTTCATCGACTGTCCAGACGGACAATTTTTTCTATTGTCGCCCCAAAAGACAAAATCTGTTGAACACACAATAAACATAGACACGAGCTATCTTTGACACTAGATGAATTCCGTTCAGTTTCGAGACCTCAAATGATTAATGAACATATGAATGAAAACAGTGTGAGTCGCTCGTGTGGTATGCGAATTATCTTCAGTACGCAAACATCCCGTCGAGGAGCATCTTTCTTCAGTGCGACTTATCTTGCGGATGTTAATATTGTCGTAAGCGTGTAAAGCTATGCCGGATGTTCAATTATGCACAATTCGAACAAACAAGTTGTATGAATCGGGTCTCAATTGATATTGAGCAATAAGGAATGACCATATATTATTGATGCACAATGGCGAAAGGGAGCAGACGCCCGATAAACAAGCACAGATAATGTGAATTCTTTTTAATCCTGTCAACTTTTTTTCTGGTACGAAGCTGACGTCAGACAAGCAAAGGATATTTTCGATAAGAGCTAAAAGTATTATTTACGAGTGTCCGAAAATCGCCACGGACGCCAGTCTAGACACAAGACGACGACAAGATTTAACCTTAGATAAAACGCTTAATGTCTTCTGTACCAATCCATTGTATTTTATGGACAATTTAGTAACATTACGCAAAATATTATAAGCGAATAAAAAATTAAGACTAAAGTGGTTTCAACATTTTTTTCTTATAATAGTTGAGCAAAGAAGTTCCCATATGATCGTTGAAATAAATAATGTTCGATAGGTTTCATTAAAAGTATTTAAGCGATCGATCGTAAATGGCTGTAATCCAAATTAAGGACTCTATCCCCACGTATCCAACTTCAATTTAACGATGTACTCGTAAATTAGATTTTAACTGATGATGATCGTTCTAAGGATTCGCATCGAATCGATTAAACCGGTCTTTTGAAATTTTCGAAACGATAATAGTAAATTTCTTATTATATTATGTAAAAAAAACGAATAAATTGCTTAATAGACCACTACACGAAGATCATACGCTTCGTATCGAATAAATTGATCTTCAAAGATTGGTTTTCGATACATTTGAAATGGTGTCACATCGTAAAACTGAATCCGATCGACAAGAATTGAAGGGATCTACATGAAGAACGTTGTGAAAAACGAGAGTCGAGAAATTCGAATATAACGAGGCACATGTATAATGATGATGATGATATGTCAGAGTTCGAGTGTGTGTCCATATCGGTTGTTCTGACGGAGAAAGTAGATCTTCGTTGTCGTTTTTTTTTCGTTTAAAGAGTGCGTTGTTGCTTAGGAGGCACCCGAAATGCCAAAAGCCGACACTAAAAGTCGACGATCTTCACAGTAAAGGTTAATGTGGTTTTTTTTTATTCAAATTTTTGATTTTGATCGATCCCGCGTGAAACTGTATATTAATAATAATTAAAAGGGGATATTGTAAGAATTTAATAAGCGACTTTTGAGGTGTGAATCGTTTCGAAATTTAAATGTTTGTGTGTCTAATTCTAAGTATAAATGTGAGATGGGATGAATAATGGGTTGATTCATTTAATATACATTTCATTTCAACATTTTTCATGCATAAAAAAAAAAACAAATTTCTCAATCACAGTGTTGAAAATGAACAGATTTGTAAATGCATATGACCTATTGATGAGTTCAAGTGATTTCGCAAATGTTCAGGTTTCGAATATTTTTTTCCTTTGAATTTATTTTTGAATACAATGAATTAGTACGAATAACGTTATTTTCGATGTCATTTCAAATCGCACAATACCCACGCTGACAATGAGTACCAAACTAATTATGGCGCTTACAAAACAACGCTCGAAAACCAATTAGAAATTATTGGACCAAACCGACTCAACCCTCAAAGCGCAAACGTTTTCCCACTCCGAATCCAAGAAGAATGTGGACCCATTATGCAACGAAACGGCAATACATTATATTTTATCAAATGGCACTCGATCGATACGTCCAATACGGAACTATTAAAAAATTCCATACTTAGAACACAGAGGGGACGCCTCCGCAACGGTAAACACCTCGCACCAAATACAGACCGTTTAAAAGTCAAACAATTTATTGCCGGGAGCTGGAAGCCCATAACACGACGCCGATAACACTAAATCATAGAGTCGGCAAAGGGATCGACTCCGGAGGAGGACTCGGCTAATGGCCACGGGATATAATCGTACATCATCTTAATCGGAAGCGTCTCCATTGTTCTGGGTGCAACATGCCTCCGAAGGGAGGACTCGCCAGAGGGTCCTCCGCCATAAAACACGCCGTAAAACGAGGGGGTTTGGCCGTGGAAAAAAGGTGGCAACCACCTCGTCTGGTTGTTAAGTGACGTTCTGTGTCACAGAGGAATGTCGGGCCGACGATAAGGCTTTTCACGATGGTGATTTGGAGTTCGGGTCGTTGGGTTTCGGCTGGGGAGAGCTCGCGTGGTTTTTCGAGGTTGCGTGAGCGATTATGAGCATGCTAGGATTCGTTGTTATTATGTTGTAAATGTCGGCGGAACGCGATGACTTATGGTGTCCTAAAAAATGGTCAGAAGTGGTCTGTCTATTAATACTTTTGTTGTAAAAATTTTGTTTTTCCGAGTGAGCACCGACGGTGCAGTGGTGGGCAATTGTTTTGGATGGTGGATTGAAAATTTTTAGAGGGACGAAGCCATATGTAGCAAAAATAATGAACAGTTTAACCCTTTGCGCTCGTAGAGTTTTCCACAGTGGGTATGCCGTCTACAAGGAAAAAAAAAATCGATTTTTGTATAAATCACTAAAATTAATTGTATCTAGCATAAATAACAATTAATATACATAATATAAGTAGGAATCGAGTTTCTTTGAAATATGCTTGTAGTTCTAAAATAAGTAAAAAATATTTCATATTGAAATTTTAGTAACATTTTTGCAAAAAATGATTGACATTAAAAAAAAAGTAATGATTTGGCCATTAGTGGTTTAATAAATTCGAATATTATACTTCAAATACTATCATTTACTTTCTTTGTAATTTAGAATCTAACTCATTTAAAAATTCAAAACATGGATGGAAAAACAAAAATCGTTTTGCTGTTTCAGTTCAAGAAAATCATTTATTTTCTGTTTCATTTCCGAAAATATGATAATATCCTCTTTTAATTCTCATACTCCACTTACTTTTATTTAATAATTTTTTTCATTAACTTCATATAATTTTAAATTTTCTTTTTTGTTAGTAAATAAATAATGCTGAGGTTCGAATTTGACCCACGGGCCGCCTTATGCCCACGCCTGACCAATAGTTTAATCTTTTTTTACTATACACGATAATTTTCAGCGAACTCTAACAAACATCGAATTAACTTCCTCCAATTTTTTCGTCGTATACAAACACAAACCTTATACTTAACTCTTACACGCTCGGAAAACACACATTGAATACTAAGTAACCACATTTCAATGCTTAATGTTATTGAAGGCAATTCACACGGAGGAAAACAAGCAACGACACATCATTCCCGGTATTGACGATACCGAGTGAAAGAATTACGTACTAAAGGATTAATTTAAAACGTGGCTCATAAAATACAGTGCCGAGATAGAAGTGGCTCCATCCGAAATTCTTGTACATTACTCTTCGGCGAAGTAATCGTCTGAACTAGTCGTTGATGACCTCTAGGTACTGAGCCTCAGTTTCTGGGCCCTGCCACAATGTTAAACGCATTTCTGTGTTGTTATGGTCATGCGCGTAATGCCCTTTCAACGAGAAAGAAGAATAATATCCAACGTGTGTGTGTGTGTGTGTGTGTGTGTGTGTGTGTGTGTGTGTGTGTGTGTGTGTGTGTTTGTGTTTGTGTGTTAGAAGGGCTGGAGCCTTCCTCACGAACGCACCCAATCCGTTATTTATCGAAATAATTCGAGATTAGGTAGTCTGAGAAAAATCTTGTCGTATTTGGGTTAACTGTTTTTAGAATGTGTATTATATCGGTCGGACGAGACTTAACTATTTACGTGTAAGCCGTAATTGATTGTACGTAAAGATGATTAGGAGAGATTTTTTTATTACACCATAAAATATTATCAATAAATAAATTCGTGATTAAAATTAGCTTTCATGTATTATTTTAATATGGTATATAGACCCGATGTTAGTAACATCGGCTGTGGTTTTGTTAAGAAACGGAATACGATAAAATGTGAAAACCCGATTGTGTGAACATCAATATTAACATCATAAAAAAAAGAAAAAAAAGTCGTGAGTGTCATCGAACAGACAGACAGACAGACAGACAGACGGACAGACACACACACAGAAATCCGCTATTATATATAGGGGACTAGTATATAGGCCCGCTGTTAATAACATCGGCTGTGGTTTTGTTAAGAAACGGAAAACGATAAAATGTGAAAACCCGATTGTGTGAACTCGAA
>JAOXNN020000074.1:6280985-6297571 GCA_028571205.2 Hydropsyche betteni | reverse complement strand
CTTTATGCGTATACAGTTAACGTCTATAATATGATGCTTATTACCTACTAACTACTGGCTTTGCCTATATGACGTCTTGTGACATTAACAAATGAACTATTTTGATTTTATCAATTAAATATTAAATATTCAAATGGAGTACGGGCATCGGGCGGCCGATGTTACTCCTAGCTTTGCTATTCCAATTTAGCCTGTATGTTCATTAAAATAACGGCTATAATTGCTATTTACATGATTCTCGAGCTCGAAAATCGCGAGCTCCAAATTTAGTCTTTATGGTCATTATAACAACGGCTATAATATTATCCTACAATCTTATATTCTGGCGACATTTCGCAAGGGCACGGTTATAAAATATTTTTGCATAGACATATTTAATTTTTGTTTTATTACATTTCGCAACGGCACGGTTATAAAATAATTTGCATATATATATATTTAATTTTTATTTTATCACGTAATAGTATGGTTATAAATTCACAACCGATGTTATTAACATCGGGCCTATATACTAGTGTAGTTATAATACCATAAGAGCTATAATTACTTATATGCTAGATACATATGGTGTGATTAGTGGTTGAAAATTCGATCTCGGGATTTAATTTTCATCTAGATTGGGAAAATTCTATTTCAAAATTTTTAATTAATTACAAGAATGATTAGTGTAGTAAAATCATCATCATTAAGATCAACGGCCTCTCAACAGCAACGGTCTCGCCTCGTCTGTCAAACTGGTGGTCATTGCGATCGCAAAGTGGTCAGCGACAGAGCAGTCTACTCGGTTTTTAACTCGTCTGTCCCGCTGATGGCATTGCGATCTGTTTAGAAGACAGCGACCACGAAGTAAAATCATATTCGGAAATTTAAGGATCAATACGAATACACTTCTTTTTACACTAGGGATACGTATCAGAGATTACCGTGTAAAAAATAATATCGACCATATTCTGGATTGTCGTTCATTTTGAAACCATTTCGATTTTGGAAACCGACGACACACACACACATTAATGCACAAATAAATATGCGTTGCGGGCGTATCAAACAGTTTTTGTGTTTCGCCGACCTGTCGTCCTTTGTGCTTTTGACGTTCGCAGCCAGGGGCGCTCGTGACGGCGTCGGACCACTTTCATCCGATTGGCCGAATCATGCGCAAGGTCACCGATAGACCAATCAGAATCGGTTTTGTATTGCTGGTCGTACCATGAAATAAACTATCCCAAAGTACATCAATTTTTATTTTTATTTTTTTTAAATCTTATATAATATGTAACAGTAAATGTGTTCAAGTCAGGGTTGTATTGAATCTGACTCCGATTCCGCCGGAGTTGAGGATTTGTAGAATTTTTCGCAGCGTCAACAATTATTTTATTATTAAAATTTTATTGTTATCTTTTGGGAAAGTGATTTTGATTTTACGTTTTTTTCGAAAATTTGTTATTTTTTCCAGGTTTTTATTTTAAATTTAATTAATCGGTAAACCAATAATAAAAAAATACCAAATTACCGTTAAATGAAAATTAAGGTAAATCTAACATGTCTATTGTATATGTTACAGTTTGAGTGTCCACTTCGTTTGTGCATGAACAAACTAGTCTGTTTATTCACCTTCAAAACGGCTCTGGTCCAATTGTTAGTATGGTACGACAATTTCAGTTGTTTGCACTCAGATAACGCTTTTATGCTAAAAATAAATAAGTTAGAAATCGGTATGTCAACTAATGATCGAGAAATACGCGTAGTGTCAACCCGTTTTGTCAGTTTGAACTTCGAGAGTTTCATAACTCAAGCTAAAACGCTAACACAACCTAACCCAAGCATGATACTTATGACGTCTGTTTTTATTATAGTTTATACGCAATTATATCTAGGTAAAATTTGACAGTTGACATTCAAACTAAAATGAATAATTTGGGTATACCCAAACTGGTAAGGGTATAAACAAACAAAAGTGAACATTTGAACTGTGACATATACATTCTATACTTCCCTCTACATAGAAGTATGATATAACATCAAAAGGTTTTTTTTTTTCAATAAAATTATTATTATTAATTGTGTTTAAGCAGGTATATCACGTCTATGCCCGCATGCGAATGCTAATTGTCCAATCGGGCAACTTTTGCTCGCCATTACACGCATTATATCCATATATTATACATTATATGTGTGTTGTGTATGGCCTACGGGCTTTCTTTCGCCGAATCAAAAACGTGCAGGCTGACGTGCACATGAACAAAACTTTACTCGGAATATCGACATTTCAATTTTCGATGCCGTTTTTGGGAGCTGATCGCGACAGGCGTTGTTTCGGCCAAAGTCGCGCTGCGAACTTCGAACGGTCCGTCAAAGGCGGGAATTGAAATTTTATAAAATTTCGCGCGCGCGCGAATCGGGCGCTCCCTTTGTACACAGTGTTATGAAAATACTAAAATAATTATTATCTTTAAATATATTATTATTATGTTTAAGAAATATAATTAAAATTCAGATTTATTTTCATTTAGTATTTAGGTTGTAAAGGTTTTTTTTTTAATATTTGATAATATATTGATTAGGGAGAATGTTGCCAAAATTACTGGTGTTTCCGTTTTCAGTATTTTCCTTAACATTATCAGTATTTTATTTAAAAATTTTATAATCATTAACAATATAGTATCATCAATAAATTGTCATCATAACCAACGTCATTATCGACTGTGAAACTTAAAATGAAAATCAATATGTGTTCACTTAAAGTTAACAATGTTATTATATTGGTAATTGGTAAAAAAAATTGAATCGGTTATTTGGTCAGAAAATGTTTAAATCAAATGTAAGTAAAATATTTTATGAAAATATTGGAAAAATAATACAGAGTTATGAAAAATAGAAAAAAATAAAATATTTATATCGATTTATATTAAAAAATATGAATCGATATAAGTGGAAGTGAAACTTCTAAAGTTGGATTGAAAATTGAATATTATTATTACTACTACTACTACTACTACTACTATTATTATTATTATTATTATTATTATTATTATTGTTATTATTGTTGTTGCTATTGTTATTGTTATTATTAATATTATTATTCGAATATTATTGTAAATAATAATAATAACAGCAATAACTGTTATTATTATTTATAAAACCATTACATATTTGTGAATTTCACCAAACGGTTATTGATTATGATTTTTTTTTAACATTATTATTTTTATACCAGCACACAATATGGAATTCTGCACTGGCGCAAATGCCCAGATACATTAATTTGGAATTCCATACTATGATATGTGTGGGCACCGTTATAACAATACTCATTACCCATTTCGAAAACTAATGAAAAAAAAAATCGAGCTTCATTAGCGTTTTGGAAATAGCTCGACTTTCAGACGCTTCAGCCATTTTTCAGAACACCTGTACGCAATGGCTGTGAAAACACGTGTTTGGCCCGCGTCGCCGAAACAGATGTCGCCGTTCGATTTTGATTGTTGCGCGTCCAATGCACACATTTCGATTTTCGGCATGCGCTGCGGGTAATGGCCGTGCAATGTGTCGTTTTAGCTGCGAACACGAGTATCGCGAGACGTATGCGACTTTTGAATTTCGGCGACAAGTGACGCTTGCGTTTTTGCCGCTTTTTATACAAAATTTAGTTTATCGGTATGTCGGTGATTAGTAAAAAAATTGCCGGATTACAGGTGAACGAAAATTATAGTAAATTTTTCCGTACTTTTAGCCGGGAAATTAAAACGGTTGTGAGTATTATAAATAGTCGGTTAGTCAGTTTTTATGTGGTTAGTTATTAAATTAAACGGTCATTAAATGTGTACAATTTAACTAGTGATAGTGGTTAACCGGTATAAGATTTAAGATAAAAAAGACCTAGTCGAACAAAAATTTTATCAATTTAAAATTTAATAAACCAGAATTATTTTTATTACTAAGGAAATAAAATTACACGATTATATAATATTAATAAAAAAATAAATCATTTTTTAAAATTAATAATTGTAATTAATTAGCATGTATAGTAAATCTCCCTATAACGTCGAGATAGGTTCGAAGTTATTGGTGAGAATTTAAGAAAATCAATAAATGAAACATTTTCATTTTTGTTTTTTTTTTTGAACTTTTTATGTGTTAATTGTTTGTTTCAAATACATTTGAAACAAATTTAAATGCATTTGAAAAAAAATTACGTTATAGAGGAGTTTACTGTACTGACATTTTCACGGGTAATAGTTCAATAATAAAAAAACTATATGTCATTTTTTGGAGAAATACTGACTAAGTAAAGTAAATGGGACGTAAAATTCTGTGATTTAATTTGTTTTAATTTTCAAGGTGTGAAACTTATTATACCACAATGAAACAAAAGGTAGGACATTTTTTAGTATAGTATACCTTAAAGGTTTAAATTTATCGGAATTGTAAGGGTGAGGATGAATTTAAGGATGGAGATTAGTTAAAAAAAAAAACAATCAACAATACAACAAAAATAATACATCATACACACAAACCATCCAAAACTACCCCAAATCACCACCAACACCATCTCCGAACTCATCCCCATATTATCACACACGAAATATACGCGCGTTATCATTGCGCAACACTTTTCCCTAGCGAGGAGCGCAACCCCTAAAATTAATTCCGCGCTTACAGTTTGAGAAGCGTGAAAAATGTGCGCACTTGTTGAGAGCCCCTGATAAGTGGGCGGGTGGCGAACAGCGCCGCTCAGTCTGGCCGCGGCGCGCGCTGGCCGACAACGCGTTGCTCTTGCGGCCAAAACGCGGTTTTCGCGCGCTTTCGGACCCTTTGACGTTTGCTGTCAAACGTCCGGTGGTACGCTCGACTATCGGTTCGTTAGGGCCTGCGGCTTAAATCGAAAACGAAAATAATCGGAAATAAAGTTATTATTTTTTTTTAATATTTGTTCGAAAGAAAGAAAATTCGTTCTTCGTTTTTTTAACGGTACGTTTCAATATTTAATAATTTTAATTTATATACATTACCGATAAAATATATTTGCCCACCCGTATTTTTTTCCAATATCATATATCTATCAACGAATTTATCACTCAAAATAACTTTTAAATAATATTGTTTTAAATATAATTAGAAAAATAAAAAAAAAACCAGAAGAATTAAACTATAGAAAAAATCCATATTTTTTTTCGTTTCAGTTAATCGAATTTTATTTGATATATTCTAATAATATGTATACGTTTTAAATAAAGCGCAAATATAGTTTTATTTTGTATACAATTCCTAGGGTGAGCAAATGTATAAAATCGGTAGCGAATGCTTAAATTGAGGTATTCCTAGTGAAAATATATTTTATATGTAAAAATATCTAAAATTTTTGTTAGTGAATGAACGAATAAAAATTCACTGATTATGAGCAATGATATCTATTGTCGAAAACAAGTTCACTAGTTGTGTTGGTAAAAGTATATTTTCAACATATAAAATTTTTTAATGTATACTTTTACTGAGAATATACATCCACTGTGTATTCATATTCATTCATAATCTATTTTGAAAATTATTTAATTATGTATGATTCTTTCTGCGAATTGAATATTTTTGCATATTTGCATATCCATAAACGGCACAGTTGAACATTTCAGATCGAAACCATATATTTTAATATAAATCATATAATTATTTAAAAACGAAAATTACATAATCGTTAACAATAATAATTACATATTCATCGATTTCACGCGTCCAGAAATCAAACGAAAAATTACTGCACCTAGAAACGAGAAAAAACACACGCACACGTACAATATACAAGGGAAAAAATATAAATAAATAAATATTTAAATATACATCCAGTGGCGGCAAAGCTCCGTCTGTTTACAGCTGTTCGAGTCCCGTTTACAGCTGTTTCATCTCTATTATTCGAACGGTGATTTTTTTCATTCTCGTCTGGAATTCGTCTGTCGGACGTGCGCTTTCATTTTGTTT
The DNA here is from genome assembly GCA_028571205.2 of Hydropsyche betteni. Taxonomy (NCBI): domain Eukaryota; kingdom Metazoa; phylum Arthropoda; class Insecta; order Trichoptera; family Hydropsychidae; genus Hydropsyche; species Hydropsyche betteni. Next base: position 6,291,601 of record JAOXNN020000074.1, on the reverse strand, counting down.
TTGTTAATTGTGCAGTGATTGTTCGCTTTTCAGAATTTTCAGCCCCCCCCCCTTCCCCCCGCTGCTCTATCTTAGAGGATCCGTCGTATGGAAAATAGTCGTTGAAAAAACGTGAGTATGGCCAAATTATTAGTTTTAGTCCTAAATGTCTTAAATGTTGATGTTGGTGGGAAAAATATTATGTTATAATTTTTAATTATTAAAATATATATTTTTTATGTTTTTTGAATCTATTGTATGTTATGGAGTTGAATATTTTCTATTGTGAAGTATGATTTATTTTAAAAAAAGGTTGGAGATCACTCCATTTCATTTTCTATAGTTAATAGTTATGTTATGAATATAATACGTATTATATTATATATAGGAAATTTTTTGACAAAATATGGTTAATTTTTGTTAATTCAAATGTAATACATTAAACCCCCTATAACGTTGAGATAGGTTCGACGTTATAGGGGGAACTTAGGGAAATTAATAAATGAAACGTTTTCATTATTCTTTTTTTTGACATTTTTATGTGTTAATTGCTTGTTTCAAATGCATTTGAAACAAATTTTGTTTATTTTTTAATTACATTATAGAGGGGACATTATAAGGGGGTACGTTATAGGGAAGCTTACTGTATATGAACTGAGATTGACTATTTTTAAATTATCGAAAACGTACCACAAATTCGATTTTTCATATAAGAATAATTCATATCAAATTTTTGTATCATCTATCTATATATATAAAAATGGATGCCGTTTCACTCTAATACCCTTCGGCCAATCGCCACGGAAATTGGCATGTAGATGTATTTTTTGTGGAGAAAGTTTTTAGCATCATTAAAATATGGTGACCATATTTCCCAGAACCAAAAACGGAACGGTCCGCAAAAAAATGTTTCCCCCCCCCATATATCGTTCGACCGATCACCATATAAAAAATAATTTAATTTAAAATTTAAGCCCCGAGCAACGCCGGGTTAGTACCCGCAAGTAGATCTATATATGAGTATAGATTTAAAAAAAAATAATAAAATATGAGTCAACTGTACAAAAAAATGATATAGACCGAAACTTTACTCACATTGCGGAGCAGAAAAAAAATCACAATTAAAAAAAAAATCGAATTATTCGCTGAACTTTGATCGAAATCGGCCATGGCCAGATTGTGGCGTGTCGGAATCGAATTTTTCGCGATCGGCATGACAGCTGTCACGCGTACGTCAGCGGTTCTCCAAAGATTTGCACACCCACACATTTCTGTTCTGCATTTTGGAAAAAAACCGGATAATCCGGCGCGTGTGTGCTCAGGTGTCGGTTGCCAGTTGCGAAATTTTCGCGCCATTGTAATGTTTGCGTGCGCGGCCGCCAGAGGGCCGGTTTTTTTTTTGTTTTTCGGCCGTTTTTATATGAGTTTTGAAGTTGTATTTTTACAAAGAGAATAGAAAGATACGCTGAGAATGTACGTAACGATTCCTGTGTAACGAACTCAGCGAGTTTTGTGTGGAAATGGGTTTTTGAAAAAAACTTCGTAATGTTGGAAGTGAAACATTCGTATGTATAATTTATTAATTGAATTACAGAGATGAGCAATATTTTATGGATCGGGCCATATTTGAATATTCAGGATACGTTGATAATGATTCCAACAAATTTTTGAAAGAGAAAGAATTATACGTATAAATAAATAATTTTAAAAATAAAAATATAGCATAAGCAATACATATTCAACCAAAATCAAAATAATTTAATATTTAATAGTAAAATTTATATTATGACAGAATCTAATAACATTGGTTAAATTCTACGTGTTAAACGACTGTTGAAATTTAATTATACATTATTTATTTACTTAAACTATAATATTTTCAAACGACTCATCATCCTGTTTTTTTTACTAATCATTGAAATTGAAAAACGAAAAAAAAACTTATTTCTTATCATCATGTAAATTTTTAATGCGTATTATATTCTTATTGATAATTATTTAAATTAAATTTGTCGTCAAAAAAATATGTACAAAATTTAACAAAAAATGAGCATTATTTTAAGACTACTATTTAAACGGACAGAATTTAAATACGATTTTGGTTAGAATTTTCATCCCATTTATCAGAATATATTTGACGTTGGTCAGAATTTAAATGAAACGGTCAGAATACATTGGTCGGAATACATCGGTCAGAATAATATTAAAAACCCTAACCTAATCTAATTCTGACCGTTTCGTTATTAAATTCTGGCTATTTATTATTTTATTCTGACAATTCAACATTTTATTCTGACCGTTTTTGATTAAAATTCCGACCATTTAATTTGTTGCCATAATAATCTATCTATACATATAAAAATGGATGTTTGTACATATATTTGTTTGTTTGTTGCCGTTTCATTCCAACACTGTTTGACCGATCGCTATGAAAATTGGCATGTATATATATTTTTTGTGGAGAAAGTTTTAACATCATTAAAATAGGGTGACCATATTTCCTGAAACCCAAAACGGGACGATCCGCAAAAAAATGTTCCCCCAATAATAATACACGGCAATACGCGATCTGTTTTATTCTTTTGTTTCAATGAATTTAAATTAAAAATAATTAGATTTAAAATTTAAGTCCTGAGTAACGTCGGGTACTACCGCAAGTAATAAATTTAAAAAAAAATCTTATACGATGTTAAAAAATAATGTAGTTGGAAAAAATCGAAATAACTTTTTTTTGATTTTCAAATTACAGACATTCGTTAATTATTTTTTTTTTGCAAGATGGTCACAGTGTTGCCAGTAAGCACCATATGGCCGTGATTTAATATTAGTATGACACGGGGCAGCACGCCCGGTGCGCATCTGTGGCCCTCGCCGTACACACGCTCAATTTTCATCGTTAAATATATATTTTCATTTCGTATCGGGTCATAGGGAGAAAATGGCTTAAAATGTATTATCCGATCGGTGAATTTGTATTGAAACTATGCTGATGGTAGTTTGAGTTTTTGGAGAGTAAAAGTGAGTCGTGTGATGGTTCATGTCGTGGGGATGGCGAGGGTAGATCCGTTTTTAACAACTACAAATTTAGTATTTAACTATTTGACTCGAAAATGAGAGTTTAAACTCTCATTGATGAGACGATTCCGAAAAATGGTTCCGATTTCTCGCTCTATCGACCACCGTACGAATTATATGTGCCGACGTCGCGATTAATTGCAACAACAATTGCATGCGGTCGGCGACGATTGGCGCACTTAGTACTTTGTAGGTTTGAGTCGGTCTTTCTTCCAAAAAATCCTACACCTTTACAGTAACAAAATCACCCGTAAAGGCAATGCCTTATCCAAAAACCACCTTTGAAAATCTTGCCATTGGTAATCCGTTGTTTCATCATCAATTAAACTTGGTTCCAGATACCATCCATCAATGTTAATACAGTGTATTTGTATTAAAACTATTTTGATGGCAGTTTGAATTTCTGAAGAGCAAAAGTGAGTCGTGTGATGGTGTGAGTAAGTTTATTTATTTGTGTATACTCACATTCATGTGACTCAGAATAATTGTTACGTTTACGTTCACGCTTGTGTTTATATCAAAACTCGCGCCAACTTGATTAAGTTAGAGTCAGTTCGCATGGTGAGCGTAAACGTAAGCGCAATACGCTTGCACTTTCAGTATCGCTCCATACGAAAGTCTGAAATTCTACTCAAAAAACATACATATGAGTTTTCGAATAACTTTTTGATAATAATAGAAAAACTCCAAGCTCAAGATACGTTTATGCTCATAGTGTGAGCTTTTTATTAGAATTATTTAAAGGTATTCTTCATTTTGTTAGAAGTTATAAATTCGTTTTAAAAATTTCACCCGAAAATATTTATTGTATTTTCACCATTTTTTTTACAAATGTATAGATGTCTCTATTAATCGAATAATATGCCAAGATATTTTCCCCTTAAGAAAACAATTGAAAATCCCTTAAAAAACCATCAACGATAATTGTGACGTCAAGCAACCGGTGAACTTTCCGAGCGTCATCTTCCGTCCTAGTTTCCGTCGATGACGGTGATGACCGACTAACAAACATCATAATAAAACACTATTGTACTTGCACACATTTCAATGGCGGCCATATGTCTGACATTTGTTCAAACACAGGTGGCCGCGTGACTCACATCTGATCGCCATTGCAAAAAAGCAGACGGTCCAAATCGGATGACAATTGTTCTTTAAGTAAACGGCAATTCTATCTTTTGTTGGTTTAAAAAATTGTGTGCGTATTTGGCACGTGTGGTAGAAGTTTCTAAAGTAATTTACATCTAAATTGTTATTTGCAAATTCATCCTATTGAAAATTATGTTTCGTCCTAAAACTACTTCTTAAAACTTACGCTCACGCTTACGTTTACGCTTAGGTTCACGCTCATGCTTACGTTTACGCTTGCGCTCATGCTCACGCTCACGCTTACGTTTACGCTCCCGATCATGTTTACGCTCACGTTAACGTTCACGTTCATGTTTACGCTCACGTTTACGTTCACGTTTACGTTCACGCTCACGCTCACGCTTACGTTTACGCTCCCGATCATGTTTGCGCTCGCGTTTACGCTCACGTTCATGTTCACGCTTACGTTTACGCTCACGTTCACGCTCATGCTTATGTTCATGCTTGCACTCACTTCATTATCCTTCATTATCTCATTTATGCTCATGCTCACGTTCATGTTCATGCTTACGTTTACGCTCATGCTTACGTTCACGCTTGCGCTCACGCTCTTTCTCTCGCTCACACTCACTCTTTTCGCTTTCAATAGTTTCACCTTTAAAATTGGTCATCATCATTATCATTCCATAAAATTACATGAATATGACAATTTTTTTCAATTTGCGTCGATATGAAATTTAAGCAAAAATATAAAAACCATTAAAAAAAAAGGAAAGAAATTTGCATCATGCTATGTCACAATATAAACATTCATTTGTATCAAATTTGACGAATTTACCGCGAAAATATAAAAAAAAACAAACGAAATGGAAAAAGCGCGCGAAAAAAACGCGTCGCGTGCCTCCGCAGTGCCGCCATCTGTCCAATTTCAAAAATAGACAGCGCGCGTCCCCCGCACAGTTTCCGTATCCGTTTTCTTATTGCTCCCGCCTTTTTTTCTCAAGTTTAATTCCGACACCGGAACATCTGGTCGCCGCCATAGCTCGCGGACCGAATCCAATATGTCGGCCGGTCGATGCATTTCCGAACGGCGGCCATGTTTGACCGAATCTCGGTATGTTTAGTATTATTGTCATTTTTTTTTATGCTTCCATCATCACGACGAAGCCTTTCATAAAATTTCGAGCGTTCATATTCGTATGAGCGACTTTTCAGCGACAAATTGTCGCTGAATAGAACGACATTGTATTATGATATTAAAAGGGGTGCAGGTGCAGGTTTTAATAAAAGATTGCTTGTCGGGGTTATTAGTGATTATCGAAACCAGAGAAAAATTTGTCCGCTATTATTTTTTTATTTTCATTGATAATTTCGATTTTTTTTAATGATATTTCTGTTAATTTATAAAAATTATTCATTTATTGATCATTTCATATGTAGCTTAATATCATTTGATCGGTGAGATTCTACTTAATCGTCAATCATATATAATTTCATGATCAACAATAATAATAATAAATAATGAAAATCAATAATAATAATAAACAATAATGTTAATCACCAATAATAATAATGATCAATCATTAATCAATTAATAAAAATAAAAAAATCAAACAAGAAAATCTACCACCTGTTTTATTTTTAGGAAAACGTGCAAAAAATATATCCATTTTTTTTCTAATGTCAAAATATGATTTTTTATATATGTATTTTTTTTTTTTACAATATGGCCGACGGACACCACGTGTCCCGGGACATTTTCGCTGATGGAAAACACATCGGGGTTGAAGTGCACATGTGACCGCTAAGCCACGGATGAATCGCTCAAATTCGCAATTCCCAAACTGTGGGACCCCGATAAATATTGAGGTAGTTCGAAGTGAAGAAAAATTTGTTATTAGTTTAAAGATAAGTGGGGAGGTTGGTATTATAAATGTTTGCGATTTGTTTTTTTTTTGGGATTTTATGTAAAATTTTTGAACTTTTAAGAAGAATAAGATGATCATATGTTTATTAAAAGTTTTATATCTAAAAATACTGCTATAGATATATTTTTTAATCTATTATTAGATACTGGTATATAGGCCCGATGTTAATAACATCGGCTGTGGTTTTGCCAAGAAACGGAAAACGATAAAATGTGAAAACCCGATTGTGTGAACTCGAAATGTGTACCCGATTTGAATATTTAACATTTAATTAATAAAATCAAAATAGTTCATTTGTTATTTGTTTGTGACAAATAGGCGAAGCCAGAGGTAGAAGCTACCCAATGCCCCTACTCGATTTGAATATTTAATATTTAATTAATAAAACCAGTTCATTTGTTATTGATATAATTTCGGCATATGATCATCATCATCATCATCATTATTATCATCATAAAAAAATAAAAAAGTCGCGAGCGTCATTGAACACACACAGAAATCCGCTATTATATATAGGGGATAGGGGAATCGATACAAATATACATTGAATACTGAATCGTTACACGATAAATTAAAACGAAAAATGGAGATAACGATTTTCTCAAATCTTAAATACCCGTTTCGAAAACCATTAAGAATCGTATAAGAAAAAATATCACGTTACGTTCAGTACGACCAATATCTAATTAATTTAGTACGTCGAAATCCCAGTTATCGTAATTAAAGAAAATATCTGTGGATAATATCCAAAGCCGCACTATTTATAAACAAGGAAGAAAGTCTACGCCTGACGCATAAAAATTCTTCGAGTCCGCGTGATTGATGGGTCAAATAAACAGAGCTTCGTCTCATCGTAAATTACTGTGATATTTAACTTGTACACGACACGCGATAATTGAACACGAGGACCCCAAGCCGAGTCCCAATCGTGTGTTCACATATGTACCCCCGAAGATAACTTTTATATGTGGCACACGACCTCCGTGAACTCGATTCGTTCCCGTGTGTCGGTTTATTGAAAATTTCTGTTAGACGTCTGATTTTGTACGATTATGGTCGTGAGTGAATCGTAAAGGGTCATCATTTTATATTGCTTCGAAATTAAGGCCTTGACCGAGTCCCAAGATGGTAGGGAGTCCTCATCATTATGTGCATATTCAATATTTATTTTTAGAAAAAAATGTATTGAATAAACGTTGTGGGATATAGAAAGTGATAAAGTTCGTTTCGTACAGTGCCATCTATCGGAAAACGGTTACACTATATATTTAAAAAATACGTTGATATATACATATTTTTCTATTAAATTTAACAATTAAATAAAAATAAAATCGATCTGATATAATTGAATATGGCAATAAAAAAACATATAATTTTATTTTTATTTTAACCTACATGAAATAGGTTTTATAACTAGCTTGACCTTTGAAAATTGCCTCAATCAGTCAAGTTTGTACACAAAATTCTTTGGCCTCGGGAAAAATGGAAAATGGCTGTAAATTGAAAGAAATTTGCTCGTAATATATCATTACGAGTGAAAGTAACTTTTACGTTTATTTATTTGGGTCTCGAAAATTTAGGTAGAACGTTTCACGATTATTGCTTTTTACATAGTGCTAAACGCATAAATTGAATCGAATGACTCGTAAAAATAGCATAATAATGATTATTATGAGTGACTTTCGCTGATTTAGCCAAGACGCGAACCGTATAGCCTAAAGCGTTTACACATAAATGTCACTACGAGTCTATTATAGATTTTCTTTTTAATTAATTTTCATTCGAAAATATACATATTCTAAATGTCAAATATTTTTTACAATTTAAAAGAAAAATCCTTCAAAATATTTACTTAAATAATTCGAGGAAAAATAAAAATTTAATTGACAATGACGGGCGCTACACAATCGAGTTTATTTAGATAGCGTATAAGGATTCGATGTATCATCTTAACGAGAGATCCTTTTTGACAAGAGTGCATACAATCACAGCTTATTCTGACAACACCTGAGCCACTTGATGAATGGATCGATCGTTCGACCCGAATATCGAAGGTGACCCTGTACGCTTCACAATGATATTAGATTGATGGTAATCCACATAACAGACAACAACAAAAAACTTCACTACTATTGAATCCACTGAAAATCATTCCGTCTATTTTATATAAAAAGATCTCATATGAAATTCCAACATACGTGTAATTTGGAAAGTAATAAATTCAGAAGAAATAATAAGAGTGATTCACTACTGAAAAATCGAAATGTGATTTACATAAATATATGCCATTGATCGTTCTTATTATATTTTTTCGTCTGTAAAGGATTGTTATACATATATGGTTTTTTTTTAATAGGGACGAATCCATCTCGCATTCAATCGAATCAGTCGAGCGTTGGGATGATATTTTTTGTCGTTATAAAAATGGATGTATACGAGGACCCAAAACTGATCCGCAATGACGGTTGAAAAGGATCCTTGAAATAATTCAAAATAAAAAAAAACGTAACGGGAGCGTGTTCGTCTTATACCCGAATAATATTATACGAATATATTTAACAAGATTGGTAAAGAATGATCAAGTAATCGATCAATATTTCGCTGTGATTGATCATATTAATATACTATTGAAGACGCTGATAGCGTAATCAATCTATTACAAACGTAAACGTGTTTACTATTTATTTTTCTCAAGATCCTTGTTTCATTTATATAATAGTATACAAAAAAGGAATAGACAGGTGCGTCGGTCTTAAGTCTAAAGGACATAAAAGAATCAAACAGGTAACGAAAACTACCGAAGAGCAAGATCATGTATCGCGTTATAAAAAAAAGAACTATGATGTTACTAGAAATGGGATTTTAAGTTAGAAAAACGAAAAAGCTGTGAAGAAACGGTGCAACGTGATATTTAGAAATATAATATTTTAGTTGGGGCAGTCTAATATTTCGAAGATGTTGATGAAAACTTAAATTGTTTTGAATTTTATTTTTGAAAAAAATAATAGAAACGTATGTTTTTATTTCTCAGAAAAAATACATTGTTAAATTCGTACGATTGTTTGGAATAGCGTAAAAAATAGCCAGACCGGAAAAGCGGTGTCGTCCAGGTAATAAAAGCCAGCAATCATCATCGCAGAATGGCCTGCGGTCAAACGTCATTAGAGCGACCGACTTGCCACGAAATTAATAGGTAAAACGATGAAAATTACATCCTTCGAATGACGCACAGATACAACGACACCAAACCCATACCTCGTTTCAACAATCCCAAACCAAACACTTCGACGCATCGACGATCGGCAAATCAATCGTTTTCCAAGACAATTTTCCAGGGATAAACTTTCGTTTTCGACCAAATCGACCGTCACAGCAAACGAGGTCGTCGTTTGACGACAATGAACAGATTTCGACACGACAATGAAAAACGGAAAAACCCAACGAAGCGCAGATCCTAGCTTCCGGCGACCGTTGTTGTTTTTCGCCGGTGTTTTTGACAATTTTCCACTGGTCTGTGTCGTTTTTTTTAGTCTTTTGCGGAGACGGACAGCGGAAAGTGGCACCGTCCTTTGAAGAACTATCTTCGTCCGTCTTTTCCGATGTTGCGAAAACAAGAAAAACCTGTTGTAATGGGTTCACCGCTGACTATGCCTCGAGAGTCATACGAGAACGCATCCATGGGAATATACCGATTGTGCATTGGAAAAAATTATATTTCGGCGACTCTTCTTCGAATGAAACGATCGCGTTTTAAAAATTGATATGCGAAAAAAGCCACCGTGTTAATCTAAGATTATATACGATTACTCAATATTTGAATGTGTTATCGTCATATAAAAGAATTCAGCTCGTTCAAATTATAAAGCAATTAGTTATTGAAATTTTGGTTTCGGCAGCCTCGAGTTATATTGCGAATTTTACAATCGTAAAAGTTTGCTTTTTTTAGGTGAATAAATTAACGTGGCATCGTTACAAGGACGTGTCAAAAAACTTGATTTGCATATGATTGAAACAAAGCGGTTGTCGAACCGTTAAATTAACTATCTAATTAAAAATAAATTATTTAAAATCATACTTTTGAACGAATTAGTTTTATATTGTATAAAATACATAGACGAATTGCGGTTTGTTCCAATTGCATAATGAGCAACGGTTTAGAGCTGTTAAACTCTCATTTATAAGAACACAACTGACCGCTTTGCTTACAATCAACGATTTTATAATAATATAAGCAAATAAATAAAAGATATTCAACACGAGTTTATTATTCAGAATTGAAATTTTCATAACCCATGCATATGAATAAGAATAACTGTACAGATTTTGATTTAGCACAATTAATCAGTACGGTATTATTGAATCTAAAATTCGTTCGCGATGTATCCCCTATATACACGTATAATAGCGGATATCTGCCGATTTGAATATTTAATATTTAATTAATTAAATCAAAATAATTCATTTATTGTTTGTTTGTGACATATAGGCTACCCGATGCCCGTACTCGATTTGAATATATTTAATATTTAATAAATAAAATCAGTT
>JAOXNN020000074.1:6245012-6280885 GCA_028571205.2 Hydropsyche betteni | reverse complement strand
TAGACATCTGTCATCGGTGATTATACATGTAAATAGGGGATTCAAATATTTTTTCCACTGCGTAATAATCGACGTATCGCATAATATTATAGACGTTATGCGTATACACATAAAGACCACACACGCATGAAGAATTATATAGATGGGATCGACGTGACAGGAATGAACTTTAAAATAAACACATACACGTCCCGACGTTATTAACATCGGGCCTATATACTATAATCTTATATTCTGGAGACATTTCGCAAGGGCACGGTTATAAAATAATTTTTCATGCATATATTTAATTTTTATTTTATTGCGTAATAGTATGGTTATTAATACACAACCGATGTTATTAACATCGGGTCTATATACTAGTTATTTATAAACAAAAATACACTTCGAACCGAAGCGATAACTTCATTTTAACGACACACATCGAAATTGCGACGATCTGCGTGCCCGCGGGGTGTTTGACTTCCTGCTTTTACACACGCTCGAGTTCAATGGAAATCATAGCGAATATAATATAATATGCAAGTGCATTTACGAGCGGCCGATGGTAGGGGGACAAAGATAGCCCCATTCACACAAGCACCGACAATTTCAATAACTGGTTTCGGCCCGAGCCGTGTTCTGGTGCAACGACATCGGATCGCGCCGAAAAAAGTTACGCAAATGTGTCGATGAGTGTGCGAATGTGGGCAAAGCGCGCTGGGAAATCCGCCGGTCGTTTGACGTTCGAATTTGGCCAGATCGTGCGGTCGATAAGGGTGTTTAGGAAAGTTAGATTTCGGAATGAAGCTTGATATTGAGATTCGGGTAAAATTTCACGCGGGGTCAAAGGGCGCCGAAAACGGTTTTGCGCGAATGTCTCGTCAACTGTCACATTTACAGAAATATAATGTACCTACTAGTATATAGGCCCGATGTTGACCTTTCCCTTACGGTGCTAAAACAAAACGCGCGTTCCGGTGCTGTGTAGTCACTACAAATTCAAAAATTAGCGATTTAAAATCGGAAAAATAAAAAAAATCATAGCTAATCCTCTTAATTAATTATAATTGAAGTAAAAATTATAATAATTGTGATTTATTTGCTGAAATCATTAAAAAACCATCTAGCGACGCTCACCAAATGGACATGGGCCCACTCCATTTGCGAGACGGAGCGCCACTGACGCAGTAGACGGAAATGCCCCCCACTCACGACTGAGAACGATGAGCTACTCGCACTTCTACAGTGAAGTATGCAAGAGTGAGATGCGAATATAAGTACATTAAGTTCGACGCTGTTATTTAGGCGAATTTGTTCACAAAATAGCTTAGATGTACTCGATAAATTCTGATTATTATTAATATTATTTTTTAAATCGACGTATTGCATAAGTCAATAGAGACGCTTTCATAAGTATAATATTATAGACGTTAAGTGTATACGCATAAAGACCATATACGCATAAAGAATTATACATGTGTATAGGGGATCAACGGGTTGATCATTTTAATGTCGCGAGCGTCATCGACACAGAGAGATGGACGGACGGACACACAGACGAACACACACAAAGAAATCCGCTATTATATATAGGGGATATTAAATTTGTAGCTTGAAAAAATTACTACAGACAAGATAAGATAACTTATATTCGTAAGCGTAACTGTTTTTGAAATAATTCGCTTTGAAGAGTAGCTACTTATTGTATGCAGTCTTCAACGGTATGTACGTAAAGATTTCAAAAAATATTTTTTAACTTATAAAAATAATAGCTGACCTGGTGAACTTCGTATCACCTACAATCGCTGATTGTCAGTCTTCACGCGTTCTACACACACTGAACTGATTGTAATTATTGTCACAATAATTGCAATCGGCGGTGGTGCGGCGATTTTCCCATACAAAATTACTTATATTATTTTATAGCTTTTCTGTAGGAATTTCCCTATTATTTTTCTCTGTAAACCACCCGTTAGTTAAAGCGAACAAAAGGAAAAAATAAATATCCAAAATGTTCATGCAGTTTTCGAGTTTTGGCGCGAAACCAAACGACGATTCATTTTTATATAAATATAATGGAGAAGAAGAAGAAGAAAAATTATGCAATCATATACTTCTTGAGACTTATTTTATACGATATTAGTATCAGTGCTGCAAGATATAATATTTACATGTAATTTTATGTCAATGTTCAGCTGCGGATCTGATATTTGAAACGGAACCTTCATGATCGGCGAAGCGTTAAATCCACGGTCAAAATGCGAAACACGCTATTTATCGTGGAGTCGTTTATGAAATCTAGTTTACGGGTTCGATTAATGTCCGTAATGAAAAATTGCGCTCGAAATATGAAAACGGGAAAAGATAAGGTGGGAAACGAGCCGAAGACAAAAAAAGCAGATCTCGTTTCCATAAAATTACGACACGCGCCATGGAAACAATGAATGGCTCGTGCTGAGAGGTGCGTGCGAAAAAAGGGGTTTGATTAAGACTTCAAAATCGCTCGTTTGTTATATAAAACTTGTTTGTTTGTGTCTCGGGATGTTCGCATTTGAATTTTAACGAAGCGGATGAATAATTATGTTAAGTTGTTGTACTTACGATATGTTGAAAAACAGATATTGGAAATAATGGAGCTTACCTGTAACAAAAGAAAAAAATAGATAAATAAAAATCATATATTATAAATAGGGTCAAGTTAAACAACATAAAAACTATCGAAATTTTGATACGAATCTAAATAATTGTGTTGCGTAGGAAAATTAAACAATAAATCAACATTCGAACGATTGAGCTTTTAACGGAATTGGGCAATTTTCACTCGAGTGAATAAAAAAACAACGAAAATATTCAATTTCGTGCTTCATTACCCGGCGATTTATCTTCGATTTCGCATTATGCAGTATAATTATTTGAAATTTATGTTTCGTTGCGACAACATAATTGCTCGCCGTCAATTTCCCCGTGCTTTTTGACCCAATAAATCAAGTGCGGTACGAACTCGAACACCTAATCCCATACGAATGCTTAGGCGGAATAATCTCCGACCGTGTCTTATTGTGACAACTTTCACCGATGGACCAACTTTTGATTTTCGAAAAAAAAAAACAAAAATACAGCGAAGAAGGCACGTAGATATGTAATATAAAAGCGGATACGGCAAGAGGAAAATGTAAGTAACCGAAGGGGGACATAATGGCGATTTCTCTCATCGCCGACAGTGGAAAGTGGCGGAAAACGTAACCGTTCGATTCGCGGACTCGAGATCGTTCTTATGCCAGGCACCCACTGCGATTTATAGTCGCGGCGATCGTTTAGTCGCGAAAATGGAACGCGTTATTTTAGGTCGAAGTGCGCCCTATGTATATAGGCCCGATATTAGTAACATCGGTTGTGGATTTGTTAAGAAACAGAAAACGATAAAATGTGAAAACCCGATTTGAATATTTGTTTAATTGATAAAATCAAAACAGTTCATTTGTAATTTGTTTGTGACATATAGGCTACCCGATGCCTGTACTCGATTTGAATATATTTAATATTTAATAAATAAAAGCAGTTCATTTGTTATTGACACAGCATGTCATCGGTGATTACATACATGTATAAGGGATTCAAATATTTTTTCCGCTGCGTAATAATCGATGTATTGCATAAGTCAATAGAGACGATTTTAAAAGCATGATATTATAGATGTTAAGTTTATACGCATAATAAAAACCATATACGCATGAAGAATAATTTTATAGAAGCAAAAAAATAACCGTATATAGGGGATCGACGTGTCGTTTTAAAGTCGCGAGCGTCATCGACACAGATACACAGACAGACAGTCGGAGAAACACACAGAAATCCGCTATTATATATAGGGGATATCATTTGATTGTAAGTGTGTATTTTATTGAGTTGTTTAAATTTCAAATTGAAAAATACGTAGATATATTATAGAATTTTATAAAAAGAAACGGGTGTTTATAAATGATGTGTAATATGATTGGTTTTGGTTCTTTTTTTAATTCATTAATGGTTACCGGTTATATGTGTCATAGACTTGATCTTCGATGTGTCATAATATGGTAATCGATTTGCTTTTACGTCCGATCTAAATTTTCATCATCATTCACATTAGTATGTTTAAAGAATACCTAATAATTTTCTGGTCGGTTGCATTTTGAAAAATATTTATATTTTTCAACGCATACGATATGTATAGTTTTAACCGCATTATGTAAAAAAGTTGCATGTAAGTTTAAAAAAAAAATAGTCATCTGATCTGACAGACGGCCTTTGAGCTAAGAATACAGAACCCGCCACCCGTGAAGTTTGCGTTCGAGTTTATATTTTTTCGAATTTTTGAATCTTGCGTATTCTTATTTAAATTGTTTATTTGCGTATGTGATACCGTGAAAGTCGGTTTATTGGCAAATGTTAGGTTTTACCTTTAAGAGAGTAAACCTTTTCTGGTCTAGAAATTAAAAAAAAAAAAAAAAAAACAACGATTTTTTTGTACATATTTTTAAAGTCTAGACCTTTAAAAATAAGTGTCTAATGGGATTTTTTGAAATTAGGATTATTTTAAGAGTTACAGCTGTTTTGTGAAGACCCAATGTATGAATCGTTACGCTGTCCGAAACCTTAAACGCGATTTTCTCGAAACTACTTTTTTCGACTTGGTTGAAATGATATTTTAAGTTCTAATTAACCGATTTATTCAAAATTGTGGCAAAATATTCTTTGTACATCCTTCTATATCTGGGACTGTAGATTTTGAAAAAAAATAGGTTTTAGTATTTTTTTTAAATCCTACACGGAAAAACGCCTGAAATTTAAGTTTCTAAACTAGAATACCCCCTTCAATTGCAGAATTCACGTAAACGCTTGTATCTATGAATACTATAATATGATATTTCAATAGGGACGCTTGAAATTTGTTAGGTGATAACAGCCATGTTGTTAATGAGACATCTTACAAATTTGTTGTCAATTGTCAGTAGTATACGGCAAATCATCACGAAAAACTTAAAGCGTTGAACAACTTGTGTAAATCGTCAGATTTTATTGTACGTTTTAAAATTGAGCTTCCCCATATTTTAAATTAACTTATAAGTTTCAAAATATTCAGTCACTCTTATCGAATGAATCTGAATTGTAAGCGTTCTCAATATTTATTTTTTTTAACATTTACGCTAATAAAATATGCAATATCTATAATATTATAATTTACCCGTCTTCGATCATTCGCAATGACAAGGTTAAACTTTGTTTATCTCGGCTAGTCGATATATCGAAACACCCGTTTATTTACAATCATTTGATTGTTTTGCAGATTCGATTATCGTTAAGATAACGATTAATTGTAAATTTCGTTTGCTTTGCGACATTGGAATTCGAAATGGAGTTGACGCTTGTGAAACTCGCTTTTTCATTTGCGAATTGTGAGAAAGTTTCATTCATGAATTCCCCGTGTATAAGAAAAAGAACTTCGTAATTAACGTGAACTCTCATCGCGTCTAAATATCAATAATTAATAGCAGTGATTAAAAACGTATATGTATCAAGTATCTTTTAATGTATTTCTTCTATTGAGTATGTAATAAACGTAAAAATATTAAAGTACGTATTGAAATGTAAAATAAAAGATTAAAATCGTTCAGTTTCTCGTTGAAAAGTTACGTGAATCAAATGTTAGGCGCGTAATACCGAAAAACAGATACGTCACGAATTTCATGCCACGTGGTCTGTATGCAATTATTGCAATCACATGCATTTGCTGTGTCGCTCGTTTTCAGACCTTTGGATAGTTGTAAAATTATCGTTGCCATTAGAAATGTTCACTGAAACTCTGAAAAAATAAGCACGTGTCCGCTATTTTGTTCAGATCTTTGGAAGGTCACCGTTGTGGTAATTTCGTTCTCGGAACTGTTCACGATGAATTGACGATTACTATATATTTATTTAACATGTCTAAGACAATATAAACGACAAAAATACAGCATAAAATGAAGAGAGATGTTGAGGATTGATTATTTTGTCGAAATATTGGTTGTTATCGTGGTAGAAAATAAATCGGTCCGGTTGTCGATTTTTTTACCAGAAATCATATCGCACAATTTAAATCCAATTCTCGAACAGTTGTCGATCTTCAATTTGCTACTTTTTCTTCAAAGTGTTGCTTTGTTGTTTTCATCGTATTCAATTCGATAAACTTATGATTTTCCACTTCTGAATTCATTTATTCTCTTAATTTCTCTTCAATTCATTTATTCTTTTCATTGGATTCAAACTATCCATAGTATATTTTCAAATGTTTCAATAACAACTTTGCCCATTCTCATGTAAAATTTTCATTTTTCACCTGGCTGAAGCTCACACACAGATACGCCTATTGTTTTCGTGATAACCATCTGACAAACGACCCCGTCGGTTAGAAACTAATACAAACACTTACGAAAACTTTTATTTGCATAATTCGAGAATTGACTTTTAAGCACGTTCGCTGAATTCGTTGACATCCCATTGTAAACTCGATGAAATTATCGATAGCTCATACCAGCGCGTTCCGGTTCTTTGAAAACTGTGACGTTGGCCTCTCATTTGTGTGGCAGCAATTTTGGCAGTGTCATCTGAAATGTTCTGCCCGGAACCCGAAAATTCTGCACTGTTTTAGCAATTTCGTTCGTGGAATCGTTTTTAGACACATTTAGAGTGATTCTAGTGAGGATTTCATATCGATTTCTTTCGTTTATTTGTTAACTGTTGCTAAAACAATATACACCCACGTTTTTTTGCACGGGGTACACGTTCCAAGGACTTGACATGTAAAAAATGTATAAAATCAATTCAATTTAAAAAAAATTTTTTAGTCATATATTGAGTTATTTACGTACATACCACTGAGGGTTGCATACAAAATATTACCGATTCTATTAATCAAACTATCTTCAAAACGGTTACTTTTGCGAATAAATATTTACATAAATTTTAGTCTCTGCAACGTATCCTAGTATAAAAAGAGACTTAGGCGAGGATTTATCTAAGCAACTGAAAAAAAAAATCAACATTTGATAACACCAACCATTAGGCCCTATACGAATTTGCAATTTGTAGTCGCGCTATTGTTTGGTGTTAATGGCGGATTGACGGATTTTCAGATTTTTCTGAGAATCCATCAATCCGTCCATTGTCACCGAACAATCGCGCGACTACAAATCGTAAGTGCGTTCCTGGCCTTAGCTTCAATAAAAAAAAAACGAACACACTGTAACATAATTTCACACGACTCTTAACATTCAATCGTACAATGACACAAAAAGAGAAAGATGTCCGCAAACTAAACTGTCACAGCGCATTGCCGAGTCGCAAAATGTCGCATCGCGCGAATTGGCAAACGCATAATCGACGGGCACCGGTGCACACAGTCGCACTCGCGAATTCCTCCGGTCCGGTCCGGAACCATGGGCGCCGATCTTCCGGCCCTCCGGCCCTGCGCGTCCAGGGCCGGCTCACGCTTTCCTCCGCCGCCAAAGGTCGGGCCAATCTCGACGCGGAAGCGCCACATAGGTTTCGTGAAAACGTCGCTTTTACGCGGTTCGAACGTGATGCGGTCACTGCTCGTGTGCATGGTGTACGCATATTGCTCGTTCGTAGTCAAATCGTTGCGTAACGTCTTAATTTCGAAACATGAGTTTTATCTCGAAACGAAAACATCGGCGGAACGTGGTCAGTGATTGTGGTTTTTCGGCAATTCTCGAGAATTGCCGAATTTCTCGAAATTGAGAAAAAAAATCGGGAATTCTCGAAATTCTCGAAAATTTCTCGCAGATATCTCGCTTCGACGAGGAGTGAAACGTTGTGTTGTGTGAAATATTTCGTTCCCGTAATTTTATTTTATCTAGACGGGTTATGCTCAAAATTGAATCAATTGCAAGTCGGTTTCCGAAAGACGCCGATTTTTTTTATTTATGTAACAATTTGACAACTAATATGTCAAATGATTTTAAAGATTGTCAATATCGAAAAATAATGGAAAATATTTTTGTGCGAGTGAAATGACGGAAATCAATCTATTTTGAAAATAATCAAATGTTTCAACCGTGAAATCTAAACGTAGTTGAGCACACCTGAATGCATCAAAAGTTTCATACTCGCATTTATTTATTCACCGATAATGCTCTCCCGCTTTGGCGGACATATTTAATCGCACCGAAGCAAGACATCTACCGCTTCGGGAATTCTCGAGATTCTCGAGAAACATTTTTCCCGAAATTCGAGAATTCCCGAATCACAATCTCTAAACGCAGCAGACCGCAGACGAGACGCGATCATCTCCGGCATGAGTCACATCTTCGTCCATCTTCAGCCCGTCTCCGTTGTTCGAAATAGAATCGCGAATAGGAAGTGTTCCGCTCGCACGTGCCAAACGGCGTCCTCGTCTGCGTTTCGACACTCGGCCAAATTTGCTATGTGGGATTCGTCGTCGGTTTTATCGATACTTCGCAGTTTATATTGAAATCGTATGTTGGGTATATCACAGAAAGATTGCGAGAAGAACGAATGGATGAGCAAAATGACTCAAGTCACGGACGTGATCGAACGCGTGAAAAAACTCATATCATATTGCACGAAGGGAAGATGGGCTCTGGACTAGGGAAATCCTCGACTGGTGTCCGAGAGGCGTTAAGCGTCCATAAACAAGGCCGCGTGGTAAATGGGTGGACGAAAGTGGCTCAGGATAGAAACGAATGGAAGAGTATCTGGGAGGTCTTAGTTTAGTAGTGGGCTGCTTGTGATGATGATAACGATTGGAGTTGTGGACGTTTTTTCTATTTGGGGTTGCCGAATGAAGGAATTTTTTTTATTGGAATTGATTTCTTTCTGAATATCACATCAATTTTAAAATTTGAATATTATAATACAATATTATCTGAAATGTCTTTTATGCGAGACTTTGACCGAATAAACTGTAATGAAACGAAATTTTTTTCATATGATTATACGTCTGAGTGTTTGTTTTGCAACATATTATTTATATTACATAATTTATACCGAAAACGTGATACGAACTTTAAATTTTAAGATCGCGCGGTGTTTTTTTTTTTTTACGATTTTTATTTTCGATAACGACACAATGTTACGAATGTCAATGTTACAATAGCCGTCGCGTCACATCACATTAAACTATCACAATATCAATCCTATTGTTGATGACTTCGATGTCGTTATATTTTTGTTTGTGACTGCTCTCATATCTGGTGATACAAAAACATTTCGCACGATTTGAAGCAAAATTCGATCGCGAAAACTCGTCATAGATTAGCGACCGTTTCACAGATAACAACAAAAAAAACGCATCAATATTTATTATCTCAATTCTCAAAAGTTTGTTCGGAAAATTATACCGATTTTCCTCGTTCAAATAAATAAAAACATGTGATAATTTAATTTCCGGAATGCACCCGCGAAAACACACAAACCAAAACTCTTTACGGGTCAACGAATTATATAACGTTATATTCGCATGAATAACATCGTCCAACATTCGAGACAGCCTCTTCAATTAGCGAATTGCCGATTTCGAATAATCAAACTCACCCGAAGATGTGACCCGCTCCGGCGTGACCCGAAGTTGACCCCGGTTCGGATCAGACATGTCGATGCGATGTTTATTTATCGTTGGCGGATTATTGAGACAGTTCTATGCCAGAAAATTCATACAGCGAATGTTGATTTCCATGGTTTTTATCTTCTGGTTTTTTTCACAGTGGTGACATTAAACGATTCGTTGTTTAATATTTTATTGTTTTTTATTGTATGAGCGCGGTCTGTAAGTGAAGCGTTGAGAATTGTTGACCAGAGATCTGAAAATCTTTCGGGATGAAAGCGCTGTAAAAGAAAAAGATCCGGAGGCAACTTTCGGGGGTGAACATTCGTAACTGAAAATATTCGTTACCAGAAAATTCATTGAATTAGTGTTGACCTCTATAGTTTTTAAGCCCCCATAGTTTTGACAGTTGCCAATTGATAAAATCGAAATGTTAACTTGCGTTATTTCCGACATTTTTTCACAATCGCGATTTATTTTATGAGCGATTTGTCATATTATATGATTCTCGGATCAATTTATCGTAATATCTTTGAGAAAAATACTAATTTTATCTAAACAAATGAAATGTCAAGTTTACGGGCACAATTCTATTCTATGGGTAAAATCTGTAAGTGCTGAGAATGATTGGCCTAGGTCTCCGCGGATGAAAACCTTTCGGGGGAAAATATGGGGGACAACTTTCGGGGGTGAATTTTCGTAATTATTCGTAATGCCATTCTGTCCGCTTTGCGTGTTTTTTTTTATAGTAAAAATCACCTGTTAGTGCGGTGGATCAATTAAAGATTTATTATTTTTCAATTCTTGAATCTTCGTGTTTTTTTCCTCTAATCTCAATCATAATGGAAATTCTTGGAACGTTTTATAGTAGACAATATGATTTACAATTATTATACCCAGATTGTTTATCGAGAAAGCTTCATTCTTCGAATTGCGTTTATCGTATACGTACGCAGTACTCATAGTTTTCAGATTGTTCATAAATAATTAGGTTGCATAATATAAAAACTCTCGAGGCAGAACCTCATTTTGATGAAACGACTCGACAAGGCTATGTTTTTCATCTGTTTCACGGATCGCTAAATTCATCGAAGGTTCTCTAAAAAAATAATAATAATGGAATTGGCACATTTGCTTCAGATATATTTTAACACTTTGTTGAAAAATAATTGTCGGTAATGATATTATATAAGTACATATTTTTTCATCGTTCAATTATCTTTAGAAACTATCGATTGACTTCTTATTGTTTCTGTCGACAAAGTTTCATGAAGTTAAGCTAAACGCAGTGCAGTTTATATCATAAATATTATTACAATTCCATTTCTTGAGAATTACAGCTTATCGAACAACGAACTCGGCATTTTAATGATATTTTCATATTACAGTTGGGTCACTGAATTTTTATAAAGTTTCGTTCCGACATAAACATCACCTCGTTGCCAAACAGGATGACGACGATGACGATGACGATGGCGAGGGCTCGTTTCTGTGTCATAATATGTTACACCTACGTCAATTGTTCGTAATCATATGATTCTCAAGAGTAATTAATATTTTTATAATTCGACGTTTCAGTTATCATCGATGAATCATAATCGTTATCGACATCATGAATGAATTTTAAACCGTCGAAATATTTCATTTTTTCACGTTATTACTATTGATTTTTAAACACGGTCACGTTATTTTCTCGGTTACGTATTCGGACACTTGAACTTTCAACCTTTTGTCCGGTCGGATCGAAACCGCTCTAAATTTGTACCGAAAGTGTTATTTTCGTTGAAATTTAACTTTGTCCCGTCTGCGATAGTTTTGAATGTACGGATTCGTTTAAAAACATTCATATTTTCAGACTGTTTGTTACACAAACGCGACAACATCAACAGCACATTAAAGTGCGCAGCGTATCATCAACATAAACACTGCGTTCGAACGAAATAGTCACGTTCATTACATCAGATCGGTTATTATTTAGTAGTCGAATGAAAATTTCGACGGCGATATCGCGACGTGTTTCCGTAATCGGTATCGGATTGTTTGCCTAGCGCCGTTGACGTTATCGGAAAACGACCATCTAAAGTCCATCGATTGGTTTTCGCATACAATTATGACCAATGTGTGGCACTTGTGATCGACACGTGCCAAAATCTGGATCTGTGCGTAATTTTTTCGATGATTCGGACGATGAGTAAGGTAAACGCATCAGTGGTTGACCGGTCGAATCGACGTTTTTGAAGACGACGATCTTTCGGAAAGTTTGCGGTTGATCGGCTGTTTGTTGCGTATTATCTATTGCATCTTTTTATCGTCTTTGAAAAACTTAAATTTTCACGCTTTTCCGAAACGTGGTCAGTTACTGGTACACGGTAACGTTGGCTTATGCTGATCTTATGCGACAATTCACGTATCGCCGAATATTTCAAATGTTCAAGTGTGTTGTTGATTTGTAAATCGTTGAATTTTTTTTGAATACGTTAATTAGGTGTACCGTTGACTCTTTGAGATTTATCTGTGTCATCGTGCAAATGAAAACATTCGAAGTTTTAATGATCTTTATTGTTAAATATCGTCGCTATACAACATTTCGTAAATGCAGACGTCTTTATTTCGTTGTCAGTCTGTTGGCATTCGAGATCGTATGGGTTATCACGTGTGGATGATTATCGAAATTTTGACTCGAACTGCATAAACGGTCGTATGTGCATCATTATAAAGGCGATTGTTATTTTTAACATCGTTTTATCTTATTTATCTCTTATATAAATATTATAGATAGGACGACGTGAATTTTGAAAAGTTTAGTTCGCACGCAAATCGTTTCTCACCGAGCACGTTTTGCGATCACGTGGCGTGCTGATTTTTGTTTTGAAATTTTATCAATAATATTTTGCATTTCACGTGATCTTAAAATTCCCCGTCTGTACCGTTAAAATTTTTGAAATCGACAAACGAAAACGAAACGATCAAATCAGCCGAGAACCACCCGAGGATACACAACAGTGAAAGATCGGAGAGTTCTCCGTTCAACAATGGACAGTAAACGACTGGGCATTGTCACGGGTGATAATTCCGACGATCAAATCATCGCGACAATCATTTTCGTCAAAAACACACTCACACACACACACACACACGCGTGTTAGAAAGCGATTTTCATAAAACGCGTGACGAAACGCGCGGAATTCGTATCATTCCCCCACTGCTGCCAACCGCCGGCGCGGCAGTTCGCGCCAGTCGCCCGCCGCACGCGGTCGCCAAGAGGCCAAGTCGCCAGTTCAGTCGCCAGCCGGCAAACAGCTGATCGCCGGTCGCCGACGACGGCGACCTCGAAAGCCTCCAACACAATTGGCGACATGTCGTTCGAACTCGAGGACGCCCTGGGCGCCCTCAAGGGCGAGTTCTTCGACGACTTCCTGCACGTGTTCAAACAGCTGCATCAGGTTCGCCAACCGACTTTTGAAAAATTTCGTTTTCGTTCGATTTTCCGAGAAGGATACGCGTTGTGTGGTTTTTTCGAAAAACGGTACACGTTTAAAGTTTTCTATGCATGGTCGTTGGCACGGGTTCTCAGTCCCATTTAATTTTAGCCCTAGTCAGAAATGCCATCAGCCCTACGGATGCGAACTGCACTTGAGTTTGACGACCCGTTAATTCGAATTTTCCGTTGCCTCGTTTTGGCGCGATTTTGTCGGAAGAATGCGATGGTTTTCGGTTTTTTTTTGCGATGGGTCGATGAGTGAAAGGCGTGTTCGAATTGTGACGCTAATTCGATGGTTAAAAGTTTTGAAATTTTTGCTGTAATCGTTGCGCTTCTCAACGTTTCGACTCATTGTATAATTTTTGAAAGTGAAACGTCACAATGAGTGTGATCAAGGTCGCGTTAGAATGTTATTTCGATCATTTCCTTGAAAATTTCTTTGAGTGGGTTTCGCAATATGAAAATTTTCAAATACAGTACGTTTTCGACTCAAGTGATTAATTCGTTTCGAAGGTTTTCGCGGAAGTCGAACAAACAAACAAACCTCAATTTTATTTTTATTTTAAATAATATGTAGTCACAATAGAAGGTGCAATTGCATTATTTCTCCTTATCTGGGTAAAGCTAAGCGCATAAGCCGCATATTAACGCAAAAAATCGTGATATTTTCAAAAGTTCTGAGGCGGGCCCTTTGCAAAAGTTAATTTATGATCGTTCTCGAACATTTTATGAATTTTCTTTTAATAATTGGTATGGTGAAAGTCTTACAAACGCCGCATAGAAACAAATCGCAATTAAATATAATAATTAGTTAAATAAATTTTTTAAAATCGCGCAATATATAAAAAAAATAATATATTAAAAAAAAATCTATTATAACCTTCGTTTTGTGTCGAACGAAAACCGCGTATAAAATAAATCGCTATTGTTATCTAGTTCGATTATTCGAATTGAGAAAAATAATCGAATCGTTAACAGTTTGAGAAGCTGTGTCCGTTCGCATGGCAACAGGCTGCGGCCAATCGGCGGCCGAGAAGTGCGCACACCCACCGGACTCGACGTCATGCGCTCGCGCAAATTTTCAAACGAGTTTCGCGCCCTTTCGCCGCCGATTTAATCGTTTGTTTTGACGAATGCGGAAATTATGGCATTGATTTGAAACGCGATGCCGATTTATCATTAATGTATGCATAGTTTTTTTAGGAAAAAAAAAATCACGTGCGCCGGTTTTTTGTTGGGTCTGCGCAAAGATGAATTATGTGAAAAGTGTTACACTTGTAGATTATTAAAAAATAATAAAAAATGGAGTTCAAACGATGCGTTTTAATTTTGCATCAAAGAAATAAAAAAAGGAGAACAATGTAAATTGATGATTCACGTTGTGTTAACGACGGCGTTTTCTTTTAATGTTGAAGTTTTTTTATTACATATGTGCATACCAATCAATTAGAAATGAAATTAGAACCACCCCTCCCTCCCCCCCTCCCCTCCGAAATAAAAGACGTTCGCTATTTTACTAAATGCGTTACGTTTGTGAGCGGCTCCTTGTTTGTGCTCATTAGTCAGAAATTATATCAGGAATTTCAACTTTCTTGTTTGAACTAGGTATACAAATGATATTTTTAAGATAATAAACATCAACCGGGCGTGTGCATTTCCGAAAATGCATAATGTCGGTAGTCTTTTAGTTTGCAAACAACTTTTGAAAATTAGTCTGAATCAGACGTTCCTTGCGAAAGTTATGTGCGGAATTTTCATAATCAATATTCGTGTAAATTTAAACATTATTTATCAAATAGAAGCATTATTTATAATATCACAGGCGGTTGGTGTATATTTAGTTTCCAATATTTCAAACCATGAAGTATAAACACGTATTTGTAGCTGAATACAGTGTTTTTGTTTGATATGATTATATCTAACCAAAATGAATATTATATATAAATTTTATAACGTCTCGAGCCCGTTTCAATATTTCATGGAAGATAACTCTTGAAAAGTTAGAACAATAAAAACTATTCAAAATGAATCAAGTATCACTGTTAACTTAATTTCACTGAGAAAATTCACCAAATCCAACTTCCATTATTTTAATCACCGAATATTTAACAATAATGAATATTTATATAATATAATAATGATATCATTTTGTTTTCAGTATTTGGACATTGGTGAGGACATGAATGTTCCTGATGACTTCACTCAAAGTGAGATGCAAACGGGAATGTGGTGGAGACATCTCCTCGCCGGAGGTGTAGCCGGAGCAGTTTCTAGGACATGTACGGCTCCATTTGATAGGCTCAAAGTTTTCCTACAGGTAATATTGCTAATTTGTGAAGCAGCATACGTTTCTATTCAAAGCGAAATTTCAATTTATGATATGCACGTGCGATGGATATTTTTTTATATTGTGTAAAATATATTTGAATATGACTAAACTTGTAAAATTTAAAGCATGAATTTTTAATGCTCCACATAATACATGTATTTGCGTTTCATAAATTTTAGCGAAGATTTATGTTTTTGTTAATTGTGGGATAAGTTTATACGTTTTGTTTTTCAACGTTTGATTCTAGGTTAATCCGACTAGAGAAAAAATAACCAAATGTCTATCGAATATGTTGAAAGAAGGTGGCTTCACTGGACTGTGGAGAGGAAACGGCATTAACGTTATTAAGATTGCTCCCGAATCGGCGATCAAATTTGCAGCATATGAACAATGCAAACGGTTGATTCTCGGAGACAGAAAAGGAGCGCCTTTAGAAATATATGAAAGATTCGTAGCGGGAGCTATGGCTGGCGGCATTAGTCAAACGGCAATATATCCTCTGGAAGTGTTGAAGACACGCTTCGCTCTAAGAAAAACAGGGCAATATAGAGGAATTACCGATGCAGTGAAGAAAATTTATGGAAGAGAAGGCGTGCGTAGTTTTTACAAAGGCTACATTCCAAATATATTAGGTATCATTCCCTACGCTGGCATTGATTTGGCAGTGTACGAAACGCTGAAAAAGAAATACCTCCGGAATCACCCTGGGAATGAGCAGCCCAGTATCGTTCTCCTTCTCGCTTGCGGTAGCGCTTCCTCTACCCTCGGCCAAGTCTGCTCTTATCCATTAGCATTGGTTCGAACGAGATTGCAAGCCCAAGGTAAATATAATTTGATTTCTTCACACAAAATATATTGAATAATTAGAAATTTCTAGAGCAGGTAACTCTCGTTTAACACGGTAACCCATTTAACACGATTTTCATTTAATAGAATTTGTTTGGTCGATATTATATTTTCCGATTAAAACCTGTTGGAGCAAGTTATGTATAGTGATACAAATTTTCGAGAATAATGTTTTAATACATCTTTACATTTTCCGTCGATTTAAAAAAAAGCAATATATACACTTTGCAAATATTTAGTTTCTTGAAATATTCCCCGAGAAATTACTTGTTTTCAACTAATTATTGGTTCCAAATGACATTGAAAGTACTAATAAAAGTTTCGATTTAATTTCAGCAAAAATTAACATATCCGTTTCTTTAATTTTTTTAAGAAAATTTTCTAAAAGAACTTTTTTTCTATAAAATAGTAAACGATACAAACGCGTGTAGTACGATAAACGAGGAATACGTGTATAATGTAGTAGAATCGATCATTGTTTTGCACTTACAAGTTGTACTTATCTGGTTAAACCGACGTGAATTTACTGTGAAGTGAATAAACTTGAAATTTTTGCATTACAGATGTTGCACCCAAAGGAGCAGACCAGACGATGCGTGGAGTTTTCAGTAGTATCATACAAAAAGAAGGACTTTTTGGATTGTACCGTGGCATAACACCAAACTTCATCAAAGTGATTCCTGCCGTTTCGATCAGTTACGTGGTATATGAATATGCGAGCCGAAGTCTCGGAGTCAACATGACATGATGGCGAGGCTCTCTAGGAAAATTTTTTTTTTTAGTATTTATTATATATTCCTTCTCACATAGGCTTTTGAATTATAATTAAATGTTGAATGTTTGTAAATTCATAAAAAAAACTTAAAACATCTGATAGATAGTATGTATATTGTTTTGACGTGTCTGTGACGTGACACTGTATAGTAAAATTGCTAGCGAGCATATTGTGAATGTGTAATATATTATTATATAATTTGAATTGTGTTTGCGCAAGGGTTGGCCGGCGCTCGAGCTCATTGTGATATTTAGCGATCACTGATTGGTTTTATGACGCCGTAATCGGTCGCATCGTTTATTTATTAAACTTTTTTCGTTGTGAGATGGCTGTGATCTTTTCAATTTTATGAAGAAGATCGCTAGTCAATATTATATTATTATAATATATATATTAATATCAATTGTTAATGATTCATCTCTTTCTTTCTTTCTTTCTATTACTTTTTTTTTTTATAAATGCCAACCAAGTTATATTTTTCGAGCCCCTTGCTAGTATTTCTTTAATAAGACTGCCATATTTAATTTTTAAGCATTTATCCGTAAATATATAGCTTAAAACCGTCTATTATTATTATTATTATATTATTATTGTATTTTTCCAGTGGCATCGTAAAGAAAAAATCTTATTTCTTTTTCAAGATTCAATAAATTGGTTGTAAAATTATTTTATTTTAGTGGAATATTTTTCACAATTTGTTTATATTTTGTGCAAAAATATTGTGATTTTTAATTATAAGTCTTAGAAATCTTTCTGTTAACAAATCTTCTTTGAGTGAATATATTTTTATGTGAATATTCTATGAAAATTCCGTATAGGTATATGAAAGTCATTTCTGATCCATTTTTTAATGCATAATTATAATTTATTTAGTGAAATTAATGATCACTATTCATATTTTGTATATTTGAATAGTCGGAAAGTAGATCCTCAGCTTAATAATTTCATGACTTAATAAATCTAATTTTTTCATATTATTTGTCGTAATTTAGCCAAGTTGTCATTATTTATTATATTTGCTACTTAAATCTCATTATTTATTTAATTTGTAAAATTACTTACACATTTTGTAGTTAATTGATATGAATTTTTTTCATTTTTGTAAATACCAAGCACCAAAATAATAAATTTAAGCAGTTTGCAATTATGTTGTATGTACTTATACAAATTGATAGATTTTTTTTTTGTTTAATGCCAACTATCGTAGAAATTATTTTTTTTTTTTGTATCGTATTGCTGTAAGTGGAATCTCATGTAGGAACTCAAATTATTTTAATTTGGTATTTATTTTTTTACCACTAAACATTGTATATTTGGTTCTGTTATATATATTTTTTATTTGGAAAAAGTACGTGTATATATATTAAATATAATATATATTATATATATACACATATTAATAAACATTTTGCATATATGATTTTTTCTTTTATTTTTTTGCAATACACATTTATCGAGGTGTATTTATCATTTAAAAAATATTTTAGAAAAAGGCTACACATGATCAAATATTTTAGACGATTTTATTGGATCCAATTTTAATCGGATTTTTAACAAAAAAGTATTGCAGCGTTAGATCTTTTGTAGTCTTTGGATAAATATGTGATTTATTGAAGATATTCTCAGAATGCTTTATGTGATATATTATTAAGTTTATTTATTAAAAAAAAATACTTTCAATTTACAATGGCTCGCTTGCAAATATGCGTATCGTTGATGGAACGAAACTTCAATTGAAAAATTTCCACTTCTTGAAATTCATAATTTGTAAAAAAAACCCGAAATACCTCAAATATGAGCATTTATTTTATTATCTAAATGTGAATTAGAGGGTTTTTTATAGATTGAGAATTCTACAAACTAATTATAGGTCATAAAAAATAATGAAAATTTAAAAAAAAGAAACATTAGTGATTATCGCTGACACCATAGAAATGAAAAATTCTAAATACTATATTCTAATTTTCGATTGTTGAAGCCCTTATATTATATAATAGTTGTTTGCTTCTTAAAACTTGTTCAAAATATTTAATAAATCTCAGAATTAGTTTTGAACTACTAAAAAATTTAATATTTTTACTCACTTAATAAAAAAAATTTCTTTCATATTCGCCAGCAAATAATCGTACAACGTGCTTCTTTCGGTTTACGAAATAAATGTGTTCAATTTTGAATTTTGTAACATTTCATGATGGTGCTTTTTGTATTCTCTTAAACATCGCCATTTGAAAATATTTTTGAAATCTTGTTATTACATGTATACATATATAAATAATTAAATTTTTAGATAGGTAGATTTAAAAAATTGAATAAATTCTTTCATAATTATTCCACAAATATATGTGCTGTTATAAACGACAAATTTTTCAATTAATTGTTTTAATATTTAAATGTTATAAACTCTTTTGTAATGTCATGTTTCAACATTCTTACACTTATTCAAAGTATACAATATCATTTCGCGCTCATAAACGATCCTATCAAGTTTAAAAAAATAACCTTTCAGCTAAAAACAAAATTTCAAACAATGTTAGTTAATCTTAATAAAATTTTGAACTTCTCCAATTGTTTTATTTCAATAATTCCTCAACAATCATTTTGAGAATTTAATTACGAATTTAAGTCAGTGGAGGATCCACTTTATTAGGCGCTCGAGACATCACAAAATATGAATCGGCAAGGGCCGATTGGTCAATTCGAAAAAGTGGAATAATTAATCAAATCCAAATTTTAATAACGTGAGAAGGTATTACTCATCGAAATAAACGATACATAATGATCCCTAAAGCCGATGAACATGACCCCTGCGAAGTCACCAAATTACAGTCGAATTGTTGCAAGTACACTAAGCCCCTCCCCCTATAACGTCGAGATAGATTCGACATTATAGGGGGGAACTTAAGAAAATCAATAAATGAAACATTTTCTACATTTTTACGCGTTAATTGCTTGTTTCAAATAAATTTAAAAAAAATAATTAAATTAAAAAATATGACGCTATAGGGAGGGACGCTGCAAGCGTTATAAGGGGGAATTTAGGAAAATCAATAAATGAAACATTTTCATTTTTCTTTTTTTTTTAGAGATTTTTACGTGTTAATTTTTTAAAATTAAAAAGAATATTTTTTTATTTAAAAAAAATTAAATATTTAAAATTTGAAAAAAATTGAATTTAAATGCATTTGGAAAAAATTGTGTTATAGGAGGGGCGCCGCAAACGTTATAGGGGGTTTCAAATTTAAGCGCGAACAAAAAATGGCCGTTTTCAGCCGATACCTACCTAGGAAAAGGGATTTCAAAGAGATATCCTGGGTGGGGATCCTAGATCCTGTGTGATGAGGTAATCAAAGCAGAGGATCTAGATAAAGACACCCTAACAATAATTCTCTCGAACGCCCGTTCTCTCCCTGAAAAACAAAGGATAAAGAATACCCCAAACCTTGACTCCAAATAACCGCTCAGCACGCAGGAAGCCACCAGCTTAGCACGCGCGTTTCACGTAGGTAGTTTCACCAGGAAAGTTGGACCGCTCCAGTTCCAGTTGGAAGTCCAATTCTTGGCGATCAGGAGTCTAGAGCCATCGGCGTTCAAACGCTATTTGCCGCGCCAATCGATCTCGTCCTAAGCGCGTGAAGTCAGGCCATTGGCTTCAATATATGGGTACCTCCAACCGATGCGTTCGAAAGAGACGAGGTCGAATCCTCGCTTCTTGTGATACCGGGAAAAAATAGGAAACAGAGGGACAAGTTCAAGCTGCCTCTCCAAAATATATATATAATTCTGAAATTTATAATAACACACACACTTATTACAGAAAATATTAAATATTCTAAACGCAAGGTGAAATAATTACCAAAAATTTAAATTTGCACTAAAAAGGGCAAAAAATTGTGCGCAAGTGTCATTTGAACAAACGTTTGGATGCTATTTTTTTCCGACTGGTCAAACTGTCAATGGAATGTTGGCGCGACTGGAGAACTGTCAAATTCATGATAGCCGGGTCGATGTTGCCTTTTGGCTAAAATGCACCGACTTTATAAAGTTTTGTCTTTATAGAACAAGAATATTGATTCAAAAATATTATACTTATTACTTTATTTACAGTCTTATTTTGGACATTATTATCAAATTAAATATCAGATTACAATTTTTTGTGTTTTTCCATAAATATCCCAATTTGTTTATAAATCTAATTAATATAATTAGAAAAACTGTTCATTTTTCACATTAAAACGTATATATTTTTACTTAAAAAACATAGAAACGTACGAATAAAAAACGTATTTTAAATACATTTCACACCGCGGTGTAAGTCGAAATAATAAATGTAGTTTCTTTTGGCTAAAAAAATTGTGGCCAATCTTTCCATAATTGTATCACCAGACAAAATTTAGTCATGAGTGATAGTGGTGTCAGTTTTTATAAACGAGTTGAAAATCTTTGTTTTGTCCCCTTAGTCATTTGCATAGGTAACGTAATACTTAATAGTTTTTATCTCGTGGTAAAATTTACACTTACGCATACTCTTTTCAATAAACAAAATAGAGATGTATTTTTGTAACTGTATAAATAAACAACCATAATAAATATTCTTATGGTTTTTCATATACTCTGAAAGCTATTCCAATTTTATGTTTACCATATTTTCACCATTCCATAATATTATATACATCTAGTTTCTTTCCTCACGATTGAGGGTCATGATCATCTAATAATTTTTCTTCCATACTTTGACTTACAATTGCCCTTCAGCTTTCACGACACATCACAATTCGCAATGCCTGTATCATAATTAAACCACTCAACGTCCTGATCTGGTCAAACCATCATAAAGAGGCTCTTCCTTTTCCTTTATTACTGTTAACACTTCCTGTTAATACTAGCTTTTCCAGACTATTTTGGTCCTGTCTCGTAACATGTCCAAAGAACCGGAATACATTTTCCATACAGATGGAAGATAGCCTTTACCCGATACTAAGATTCCTCAGAATAGTCATTCAATCATATCGCCGTTTATGGGATAGTATACGCCTTCAACACTGCTAATCGAACGCGTTTATCCTTTTTTCGAGCTTTGATTATCACGACAAATCCACACTAGCCCAACTAACCTAGTTCTCTAAGTGATGCATAATGAAAGTGGCGTCATTTGAGCGATATTGCTTGTGACTCAACGCACCATATTTTATATCTGTAGTCGGATTTATCTAAATTTGGTTTTCAACTCCATAATATTTTACATATTTGTTAATTCATAAGTTGGAAAATCTATATGTATTCCTTGTTCGAAATATTATTCATTTTACTTGATTTCGTGTTAAATGAGGGATACCTGTTCATTTATTTCCAAAGTAGAAACTTTTAACCCTTTACACTCTTAAAAATTTTCCGAAGAGTTTCCCGCAACTCTTTGGTTTTTTAAGCATTTTTTTAAAATTACGAATTTTTCAGTAAAAAATAAAAATCAAATGAAAACTCTTTTTTAAGTTATTTTTTATGAAATTTTATATTTTTTACATATTTCTATTTTTAAAATTAATTAACGTACGATACTTACACAAACAATCACCAGGATGCAAACTGACTGTTGATTTCAGACATATTTAAGGTTCTAGATGCAAAAAATAACCTTTTTCAGAGTTGAAACAATTAATTTACATAAATATATACAGCAAAGAAGCTAATAAATTTCGTGTTTCGATTAAAATGTAGCCTATCGAAATATGCAACGTACATCACTTTAATGATTAGTGGATATTTTTTTTATTTTATGTTTATTTTTTTCATTATCATGGCAGAGATTATGAAAATCGATTTTTGAGCGTTTAAATTATATTTTTGATCAAATTTTATAGAATATGGAGGTATGGTGCTCTTTAAAATTTCGGAAATAAAAATGTCGAGTTTGACTCGACAAGGAGTTGCGGGAAACAAATGGTTGTCGAGTCACACAAGGTTTTTAAAACACTTACTTTAATTTCTATTTAAAATATGTGAATTTGTTTTAGCTGTGGTAGCGGGCTCGCTGCACACTTGGCATGTGGCGTCTATGTTCGAGAACAGTCAGCATTTCAGTCACCTTTCAACACTGGAAAGGGAGATGACGATGAAAACCGAAATGGGGTTCTATTACTCCTACTATAAAACAATCGTCGAGTCCAATTCTTTCAGTCATGGTCTCAAAAAAGTTATGAGCGACAAACTCGTAGAGTATCCGGATACAGTTAACGCTTTGAAACGCTTCAACATATATCCAGAGGTAATCCAAGAACGAAACCGAATCAGATAAATCAGATCAATTGTTTCATGACTATACTGGGTTTCAGGTCATCGCTGGATATTTGTTTCATGTTTATTCCTATTATAGTCATTTGTATAAAATAGATAATAGACAGTGTTGGGGAATTAAACGCAATGGTCATATGGGAGAAGTCGTCAGCTGCGAAGGACTCGGCGAACCTGTATATTTTTATTTGACATTTATATGGGTTCTTGGAGGGCTCACTGTTTCTTTGCTTTTTATTTACAGTTTATATTTGAGGTAAAGTCGAATGAATATTTAAACTGCCATTGGTTACGCAGAAATTGATACTTATAGTTTTTTCATTCTTATCCTGAACTATTATTTGTTTTTAAAC
The DNA here is from genome assembly GCA_028571205.2 of Hydropsyche betteni. Taxonomy (NCBI): domain Eukaryota; kingdom Metazoa; phylum Arthropoda; class Insecta; order Trichoptera; family Hydropsychidae; genus Hydropsyche; species Hydropsyche betteni. The sequence goes on along the minus strand of JAOXNN020000074.1, from coordinate 6,257,233 downwards.
ATTTTGAATACTAAAAATTATTCCTTTTTCGAATATTATCAGAGCAATGACAATTAATTGATTTTCTTAGCTTTTGGTAATCAATAATTAGAAAAAATGACATTCCAAAGGTAAAAAAATTTGTAGCAATTGTCGATGTGACCAATAGTGGTTAAATAAATTCTACTTTTGCCGTCCTTAAATAATATGTCATATTTTCAGTAAAAGTATATCGGGAGGAGTTTTGGCTGTCATATGTTATTTTTATAATCATAGCGAAGGTACTCGAATTCAATGGTTTCCCTCATTGAGGGAAAATTTTGCTTTTCCGTTCATCATTCTACAAATGATGGCTGTAACATTCTTCTTGCGTAGAATGACGTACAAACCGACAGAAATCAATATACTCCAAGTACGTTTGTCAAAAATATAATAACAAAATCGATGGATTTTGTCTGATTTTTACATTATTTTATTTTCAGATATGGATTTTAGGACTTTGCGGATGCATGTGTTTAATATTATGGCAGTTCAGTCAGTTCATATTAATGACACAGTTAGTTTTGCTATTTATAATGGAGCAATTGAAAATAATGTCGCGACAACTATTTCTACTGCTACTTTTTGGTCACCTCATTGGTATTTATCTCGCCGTCATCATCATGCAAGGAAACAAAATGCTCATGAGTTCGTTTTATCTGTCGATGACTTGTAGCATGTCGCTTAATTTCGTATTTTGGAATCATTTTCTACCTAAATTAAACAATATCAATGGAGTATTCACTCATATTTTACACATTTGCAAAAATTGTATGATGGTGTTCTGTCTATTGTTACTTTTCAAAGAAAAATTCGGCTCATTGGTCGGGAGTGAAGATGATTCTCATATAATTCAACTTTTAAAATCAAAATTTGGTTCGTTCAAAAATTTCCACACCATGTTGTATACGTGTTCTGCCGAATTTGATTTCTTACCTTTGTCGTCCATATGGAATTTGACGACCACGCTTTTATTACCTTGTGCGGTATTCAATATTTTCATGGTGCTCGAATATTGGGTTTCTAACGTTTCATATTTCAAATCAAAAACAAAATCGAAGAATAAGAAAAAATCCAAAAATTCAAACGATGCCGTTGCCAATTCTGAAACGGAAAACAAAACGAAAACTTTGAGCCGAAAAAATAATTCTAATACAAAATCGAAATCGTCGGGAAAATTCACTGAAGACAATTTAATACAAATGCTAAACAAAGAAAACAGCGATACAAAAAAGCTTTCGTTTCCCGCCGCTTTTATTAAAAGCGTTCAAACTGAACCTGAAATAGTATACAATATAGCGCAACTAGGAATTTTTATGATTATGGCTTGTATGATTATGAGACTGAAATTATTTTTCACACCTCATTTATGTTTAACGGCATCTCTGATTACCGCTAAAAGATATATAAATAGGTATTCAACATTTACACATACATTTATTAACATATTTCGGATAAATTTTATGATTTGATATGAATTATAGATATTTGGAAGCAAAAACTCGACTCATGTCAATATTACTCCTGATTATTTTACTAGTCGGGATGAGCGTTAAAGGTGTTCAAAATATTTTGTTACAAAGGAACACCGTAGGTTTGTATTATTGAACTTGCATTATTTATTATTTTACAATATTGTGACGCACAATGTAATTTTTATATGTGACTATGCGATTTCACTGCTTGCAGCGATTTAATTGATTCTGCGTTTGCAAAACCATACATGTTCTAATTTTTTCGATGTATAATATTATTTTGAAAATGTGTTGATTTTTAGGTGAGTTCAATAACGAACCTTTGGAAGAACTCCTCACGTGGATCAATATCAATACCGAGGAAACGGCTGCTTTCGCTGGACCTATGCCTATCACTTCGGCGATCATGTTGTCCACTCGTCGGCCGATTGTGAATCATCCGCACTATGAAGACGCCAATTTAAGGTTTATTACCACTCTATAAATCTATCAGTGTCACTTATTCAATAGAATTCAATTGATTCTATGTTTCAGAGCAAGAACGATGATAGTCTATTCCATATTCAGCCGTCAGACGCCGATCGAAGTTTTCAATAAGCTCAGCAAACTCAAAGTTACTTATCTCGTAATAGACGATTTGTGGTGTTTTTTCAAGAGCACGTCAGTTGTTTTTCTATTTGTTTTATTTTGATCGATGATTTTTCGTTGATTTGATTTTTTGAATTGCAGAAGAGGCTGCACCATGTTGGATATATGGGACATTGAGGAGCCCGATATGATAGATTCTCCGCCTTTGTGTCCTTACCTTTATTTGCAAAAGTCAATACCGCATTTTCACAGGGTGTTTTCGAATTCGCAATTCGTAGTTTTGAAATTGCACGATAACGCTCTCAATATAAAACTCAGGAATTATGAAATGTACTCGATGTGAAGATCGATGTATCTGAAATGATTCACTGTCCTTAGCTGCCTTTGAAAATTGTTTTTCTGTTAATGTTCAAGTAGAATACATAATCTAATACTACAGTGTTGTTTTATAAGTGTCCAATAGAGCCGTTTTGTTGCAGTCCTGTTTATTTTATGCATCAAAATTGTGCTTTGAATATATCTTCTTCTGAAGGTTACTAACTATAAACGTTACAAATTACAAACGTAAATATTGGTAATGAAAATAATACTTTCGCCCAGTGTGACGTTTTTAAATCGAATATTAAATTTAAGAACAGCAATTGTAACTTTTTTGTGATCCACATATACTTATAGCTATGACTGATATGTGCTCGAAGTCAATTGTACTTTTATTTATAGTTTTCATTACAGTTTTTTTTTTCATTTGAATTACGAAATTAAAAATGTAAAGATCGATGAAATTTGAAAAATTATTGGAACTAGTCCTTGTGTGATATTTTTTGAGAACAAAAACTTGTCGCTTATTTTGTTCTAAATTTTAAAGTGTATTTTTTGACCGAAAATTTGAGCTTTTACGTTTGCATTTTATCGAAATATGATTTATTTTAATTTTAAAATTAATACAATAGATTGTTAAAAAATTATGTATGTAAGGAATATAACTCATTGTAAGTGATTTTAAGTTGATTTGTTTTAAAAACTATACCTCATTTAATAATTAAAAAGTTCATTCGAATTTTGAGAAGGCTACAATTTCTTCATGTTAAAGTTGATTTTTTTATCGAATGATTTATTTTACCTCAGAATATCTGATTTGAACATATATCTATAATTATGTTAGAAATTTTCTGACAATAAATGGTAACTAATAGTTGTTAATTTAGCTGAATCTACACATTATTATTATATTTTATCTCATTGACTATTTTCTTTACGAAATTGGGATGATCACTTGTGAGATTTGTGAATAATTGTACATATTATACTAGATAAAAATAATATTTTTATATTTGATTATGTAATTAAACATTTAGGTATATTTATAAGATCCAAACGGTTTTGATACCAAGTCTGAAATATTAACAGAAGTGTGGTCGATCAAACCATTACTGAAACAGAATTTCAAAAATATAATAATGCGAGAATGGCATATAATTGTTAGTTTTATAATTTCACACATATATATTTATATATACATAAAAAGTGCAATAAAAATATTAAACTAACAGCACCTTTTCATTTATTCCAATATCATTGTCGTTATCATATTTAGTTTATATAATATAAAAATAAACTTTCGTTTATGAAGAAAATTTTTATGATTTACAAAGGCCTATCAAGGAATTTTTTTTGAATAACGTAGTCTATATACGTGTATAATGTGCCATAGTTTAAATAATGTCTGTTGACGGGCACGGCCTTTACAATTATACCAGAAATGTAGAGATTCAACATGTTCATGTGACAAGAGGTAGCTCTTGAGGAGTTTGATTATTAAATATGTATCATTTTCTGTTAAATGGTATGTTTTATTTATTATTAACTTTAATAATCATTGGGAATTGATGTCTTCGGTAAGGTTAAACCATCAACATCTATAATAATAGTGTGCAAAGTTTCAAATCACATATTTTGAATTTACGTAAATTAATATTTCATCAAACGTCAGTCGATTTCAGTAAAAGGCCTTTGGTTTTTATAAGAATTGTCAATGTAAATTAAACAAAACATCAATTGTGAAAAAATATTTACAAACAAAAATTATTTATTTACATTTTCTACACACAAACAATAAATATATAATACATATTTGGAAAGGAATAAATAAAATGATAGTTTGATCGATATATTTTTAGGATACACATCTCTTAGGGGGTTTTAACATTTATTACACATATATATTACACATATTGAAATCAGCGATACTGATTATTTACCAAAGACTTGTCCAACATTTCGGCTTACCATAATACGCTGTTGTCGGGGGCAGCACACAAATACAAATTACGATCTGCACATATTTTATTTTTAAATCATGGCATAATGATTATCAAAAGTAATTGATTATACATGTATTTTAATTATAATGTCTCTAAAAATATGTTCAATTATACAAAAAAGGAACTGAAAATTCTCATTGAAATACAAGAACCTTTTTAAAAAAAATAACTTAATCGGACTTTGGACAAGCTTGACTTAACGTAACAGAATATGGTTTTTTTATTAAGAAATACAATTATATAATAAATGCATTTACTCATTATTAGCGAGTTGAAAAAATACGAAAAAAAACATGTTTCTCAAAACTGACCTAACCTTTGTTAGATATAGTGGATATCATTTAATTATTCTTCAGTCAATCCTCTATCAGTCAACTCTCACAATAACCATATTTTCTAAATATATTGTTTAGGATTTTTTTTTAATGAAAACAACTCTTTGAAAATGTAAAGAGATCAGAAAAACATTCAATATTATTATATAAATAGATCAAAAATGAAAATCATAATTAAGTGAATTTTAGCGAAGTTTCAACGTCTTTCAGTTGGAATTTTTCAAAGTTTGAAGGCGAATACTCATTTATAATATAGCTAAAAGCCTTATAGCACACATAATACAATGCCACATTTTGATAAGAAATAATGATCGAATGCGAAAAGAGAAAAGGTATTGCATTGTTTGCATATAATTATTAATAAGTCATATTAAGTTTGTTTTTTTATCGAATTATGTTTCGTATAAAATGAAAAAAATGCAATTGAAAAACATGACTTTGACCGAGATCGAACCCGCGAATGAAAAAGCATAGTCCAACGCTCAAGCGTATCAGCTATATCGCCGTACTTAGGCGCTTTGTTGATTTGCGTTAACAAGCGCTATCAAAACTTCAAAGGCCATTTTTAGAACAATGCGTGGCTATTGTTTTCTAATATTTTGGTTATATTGATAATGTATGGTTAAACTATCGGTATGCCAATTTTCATTGGAATCTGAGACGGGAAGACCTGGCGGTCTCTTTGTTAGAAAAAGTTCAAAGTTCAAGCAATTTTCTTGATCTACTTAGTGATTAAAATTATCCTTAATATGAGCATTATTGATGCAAATCAATGGAATATCGACTAATTTATAATTCGGAGGAAAAATTATTCAATCTTTGATTTAAATTCGGAAAAATGTAATCATTAAAAACACAAAGCATAGTGAGTAGATCTACCCGCAATCGAGAATCATTTAAAAGGGATAGTTTTAAGTATTCAAACTCCTTTAAAAATATTAAATTCCTATTATTACAATCAAGGAAAGTATCTGAATTTTTAATGGTACACAAGAGAGACTTTGTTTTGCAATCATAGACAAATATTAAACAAATGGAGCAACACATAATATATAAATTAACCACATATTGGTAAAAGGGTTTAATATTTATCATTGAGCAAATAAGAAAACAAACTTGATATGATTATAATATATTGTATAACTGGATTAAACTAAAAAATGTACATTAATTTCCTCACAACATCGCCACATTCATGGCTCAGTTTCTCTTATTTATATTCATAATTCATAAAACGAATTATAAACTAATTTGTTTTCTGAGATAATTCTATAAAATAAAATAAAATAAAAAATATATTCCAGTTATCAAAACTGAAAATTAACAGTTAACAAAAAAATAAATAAATCACTTGAAAGTATGAATAAAGCAAACTACCTTAAGATTGTTCTATTAGCATTACGATTTTTGGGAATGCAACTCCTATCAAGAGTATACATACATGTGAAGAACGATATAGCAATAACGGAATACGAAAATACCACAAACAAATTTTCAATACATTCAGAATTAAAATCATGACGATTAAACGTTATGTAGAAAGTTTTGGATTCGGTTGTTGGGTTTTGTTTGAGTAAACGGCGAAAACCAGCCCATCGAAAACCTACCGAAGACGGACTGAATGGATTTCCAACGCGACTTCCGCACCCAGCGAGCCTGTTCTTTCTTCAGTTGCTCAATACCCTAAAACGATAAAGCGTAATTAATAAAATTTCTCATAAAACAAACGCAAATGTGTTCAGGATATTACAGTTTCATCGTTCCAAATAGCTTGCAGTTGAGACCCAAGCATGATAGCCGTGAATATGGCGAACAGAAGAGCTTCGAAAATGAGGAAAAGTAGTAGAATGACTGTAGCCGGAGGAGAATAAGCGGAGCATTCTCTCCATTCTAGTTTGACGCAACTTGCCAATTGACATACAGCTAACACCAGCGAGTGTAAAGATATCATTGCGATATAAAGCTGAAATATAAATACAAATATAAGTGTATAGAAATATAAGGGTAGTATTTTTGAAGCAGTTCAAATTTTTCAAAATACTTCTTCAAAATTTGAAAAGGTGATCATATTTTGGAAGATTTAAAATAGAATCAACTTTGAACCAGACAGTTGGTTTGTTTTTAAAATAAAGGTATTGCAGATTACTTTCTTCAGTTTTCTGTTAAGTTAATTCTTAAAATTTTGCTTGTGAAAAATCTTTTTGTCGGGTACATTTGTTTCTGTTTTATTTAACTTCTGAAAATTTTGTAATTATTCGATAGACTTATTAGCAATTAAAATATGAATTGAAGCCAATGTTATGAATAATATTTGAAATATAAAAATAGTCAAATCACAAACTAGAACGAAAAAAGCAAGAAGTTCCTTTCGATTTGATAATTATCGCTATTTGAAAAATCCTCCATATCAAGAACCCTTTTATGAGTATCGGTATCTGGAAGAATAGTCTCAGGAAAATATATCTCACAATATTCTTTTTATATTCTTACATTGCGAAGGGGAATATTCTTTTGAGGAAAATACTCTTTTAAGAGAAATATTCTGTGAAATATAGTTTCATGAGACTATTCTTTCAAATATCGATATTCGTAAAAGGGTTTTCAATGTGGGAGATTTTCCAGACAGCTATAATCACGAAAAAACAGGACTGCCCGACCAAAATTGGTTGATTGAATTGCTTTATATCAAAATAACAGTTATTATAAATGAGTTAGCAGATTTAAATTGTAAATGTAGTAATTGTTTTCAATTATATATAAGATATATGGTAAAAATAATTAAAATAATTGAAAAAAATTAAAAACTGACCGTGAATAATACAAAATATTTTTGATTGTTTTCGCCGACACAATTATTGACCCAAGGACAATGGTGGTCCATTTTGCGAATACATCTTTGACAAACGGAACAATGATGAGCCCTTTCAGGTTTGATGCTGCAGCATTTCGGGCACTTGAAAATGACCTGACCCTCACGAAATCCCATTTGCTTGATCATTTCTTTGGTTGCATTACCTTTAGGAACGGCGCCCTGAAAACGACAATATTTGTCAACCACATATTCAAATATCAGTATAGAAAACACCGACTTACCGGATCAGTAAACATCGTTCTCAAATGTGATGTTAATGCTAAGAAAGCCAACATTTGGAATACAATGATATTTGTTAAACTGTAGAACGGATAATGCGACGTTCCCGGTATGAGGACAACCATCATAATGACAAATTCGGCGTACAAAATCAAAAGCCATGTTAAAATGGCACAAATTATTCCACATATGTCCTGCAACGAAGAAATAACATGAAATTTTAGTCGAATATATAGAAAATAAATAGCAATACGGTAAAAGAATATTATACCTTGATACACCAAGCGAATCCTGCACAACACCTGTTATGCATATTTATAATTTTGAGAAATGTGGCATGTTCAAATCACACTTCACATTCGAAGTTTACGGCCATTTTACCTGTGAACAAACATATATACGTCCTAAAATCTGTAGAATTGAAACAGAAGTTGTCACGTAAACAATACAAAGATGTAAAAAATAAAATTCGCATCTAACGCATACATTGTACATTACTAGATACTCAAAATGAACTTAAATACAATTATATTGAAATTAAACGTTATGTATAAATAAAAATGTAGATTTCATTCTTTAGAATGTTTACATCTTAAATCATTTATATTGATCAAAGACTAAATGAAAATGAACAACTTTTTGGCAACAGGTTAGTTGCTGTTCATTCAAATACAACATTAATAATAGTCAACTCAATGAAAATTTATAGGTATTGAACAAAAGTGGAAAAGCATTTTTGCTAAGTAAATATTATATATAAAATGTAAAACCACGAATGCTTATCAACATTGCTTGTTTTTCTAGTAGCTTCTGAAGACAAGTGGGTCATCGGAATTACCAAATGGGCCTTGAATGACAGAACTTGATGACTGTATGTAGACATCGTTCAATGACTAATCGAATCAAATTGAGTTTACGACTTTTACAGAAATAACAAGGCATACGCAAATCATGAAATATATGTTAGGAATAAAAAACTAATAGACAAAAAGAGGAATAAAATCATAAAGTTGCACAACATTGACAGAAATAGAAAAGGCAAATTATGGTTTATAATGATTTCACAGTTTTTTCATATTGCATTTTTTAAACGCATTTTCGTATTTGCTATATAAATTGTTTTGTAATTGTGTTTTATGTTTTTTTTATTTTTTTATAAAATGGTTATGTTCTGGAGGTTTTTTGTATATTTTCAATTTGGCCTCCATTCTTGAAAGTCTAGGTTTTCATAGAATTAATTACAGTGTACAAATTTATTTCTTCACAACTGATCAATACTATTCTGATGAATATTTTTATTGATTCATTAGTTTTTGAACTTTTTTCAAAGTTATTTGAATAAATGTAAATATTTAATAACGAAATCCAGCAAAGTTTTTCATTAGATTATACAAAATAATATTAAAAGTGAAAAATACAATAAATGCATAGCGCAAAAGCAGAATAGAATTGCCATGAAAACAGATATGAAGGAAATATTTAATTGTTATACTTAAAATTTTTGAATATAAAAAAATAAAAATCATTCTGTGATTGCAAAATTGAAATTCACATAATGTAAGAACATAAACTTGTCATCTTCAGGGTTTTATTTGAATTTACTATTATATAGCCAAATCCTTTAACTTTAATATAAATAGTATTTAGAAAAGAAATACAGATTTTCATTGAATTAGTGTAACAATAATTTTTATCAAGAATATTTTCAATATCAAATTGATTTATCTCAAAAGTGAAAAACAATGACTTAATAGAACTATTGTATAAATAAACAAGTAAAATGATTATAAACTATTGTGTTTATGAAGCACATTGCTTAAATTCTAGAATACAACTTCTGATTCAGATTCAGTATTATTTCAATACATCGCCCATTGAATTCAAGCTTTATTTTGAAAATAAAAAATGCACGATTAAATTAAATCGAAGCTAGTTCATCTTTCAGTTTTTAAAAGTCTCGAATCATGTTTTTTTCTCATATACAAAAAAATTCTCAATTAGAATATTACTAACTAAATTGAACAAACTAAATCATGATTTAATGACCAATCATTAAAAACGTATAATTTTGATACACTTCTCATTTTCATTCAAGGTAAATAATCACACAACCATTATTAAGAAAGAATGTTTATAACACGAACTCTAATAGAACAAACGACCATTTATCAAGAAAGAAAGTTTCCCGGCTAGAACTCCGATAGAGCACACGATCGTCCATTAGTAAAGAACGTTTCCGAACTCAAACTTTGATAGAGTACACTCATTAGCAAAGAATTTTTCCCAACTTGAACTTCAATAGAATGCACTCATTAGTAAAGAATGTTTCCCGACTCAAACTCCAATAGAGCAAACGATTATTTATGAAAAAAGAACGTTTCCTGACTCGAACTCCGATAGAGCAACGACCATTAGTAAAAAACGTTTCGCGACTCAAACTTCGATAGAGCAAACGATCACTTATCAGGAAAGAACGTTTCCCGATTTGAACTCCGATAGAGCAAACGGTTATTTATCAGGAAAGAACGTTTTCAGACTCGTAGTCTGATAAAGCAAATGACCAATAGTAAAAAACGTTTCCCAACTCGAACTCCAATAGAGCAAAGAATGTTTCCCGACTCGAACTCCAATAGAGTAAAGAATCTTTTCCGACTCGAACTCCGATAGAGCAAACGATCATTTTCAAGAAAGAATGTTTCCCAACTTGAGCTCCAATAGAGCAAATGATCATTTATTAGGAAATAATGTTTCCCGACTCGAACTCTGTTAGGCCAGGCGCCTACCGGCGATTGAGTCGCGCGCGATCGAAAATGGAACACGTTTCGGGTCGAAATGCACGCATATGACATATGACAAAACAACGTGTTCCGTTTTCGATCGCGCGCGACCCAATTGCCAGTGGGCGCCTGGCCTTAGAGTACACGACTATTTATTACTAAAGAACGTTTCCCTACACGAACTCGGATAGAGCAAACGATCATTTATCAGGAAAGAACATTTCCCGACTCGAACTCCACCATGGAGTTCGAGTTGGAGTTCGGGGTGGAGTACAAACGGCCAAGCCCCCCCACCCTCCATCCCCTAAAGCGACTCAAAGCGTGCGCAACAACAAAACAATTCGCACGAGCGCAAAACCAATCGCACAATCGCACACATTCCAAACTGCACAAAAACGAAACGCGAGCGTGCCGAGGATAAGAGGTCGGGCCGCCAAGCTGACGCCCCTCGTCGACTACTAACGTGCACGGAAGCGGGGGGCGGGAAGTTAAGCGCTCCGCGGAGGGTCAGCCCCGGGCGGGGACACGGCGGGCAGATCAACAGGCACCAGATTGCGCAGAACGACCGGCCGGCGCTGCCAACCGCACCGCATGACGTATGTCAATATTCGCGTGTAGCAAATCCGGGGAGTTTGGCCTCTCTGCTTCAGCTACATGTGCGGTGCCAACTGTTGACGGTCGATTCGACCAGATATGGGCAGTTGTGAATGAAATGCGTTCGCAAATACAGTAGTCCTCGATTTACGGCGGTTTGCACTTACGACCGGAAAAAAGATAATATAAATTATTTTTTTGAAAATGGAATGATAAATCTCGAGTGGGTTTGAGAAAAAAATACGGAGGAACTGTTAAAAAAATTCGTATTTCAATACGATTTCGTATTTCTTTCAAGAAATGGCTGCTGCTTTTAATTTAATTAATCGAGGAATATAAAAATTTGGGTGCTAATGCGTTGGGCGGACGCATTAGCACCCAAATTTGAAATGATGGATCCAAACAGGGAAAGATTTTCGAATGTTATTTATTTATTTCATTATTATATTAAAAAAACTGAAACTACCGAAAAAAATTACTATACAGTTTCGACTTACGACCAAAGTTCAGGAACGTATCTCCGTCGTAATTCGAGGACTACCTGTAATGGTTACTATTTAAATGGTCAGAATTTAATACGATTTTGGTCAGAATTTTTATCCCATTTATCAGAATTTATTTGACATTGGTCAGAATTTTAATCGTGTTACAGTCAGAATGTTTTAATCAAGACGATCAGAATAAATATTGGATGGTCAGAATTTTTACTCAGTTTGTCAGATTGATCAACAAGATTTTAGAGTATTTTGGTCATTAAAATATTCTTGACACGCTTGATAGTGATTAAAAAATAATTAGAAATTTTGGTATATGAACGAAAAAAGCTTCCAAAGATTACCAACTTTTTTTTAGTGAAATATAGTTTTTCAAATTAATACTTGAAACATATAGGATAAAACGAGATGGCATGACAAAATTCATGGGGGGAGGGGTAGACATTAAATTTTCCCGCTTTACTTTTTTTTATAAATACGTTCTTTGTTGGGTTTTTTAAAATATAATACTTTAATATTCAAAAGACG
>JAOXNN020000074.1:6233212-6244912 GCA_028571205.2 Hydropsyche betteni | reverse complement strand
GCAGTGATCACCGCAAAACACCTTTTTTTTGGACCCCTCGTAAATTTGCTGTATCTCATGTATTTCTAAATATTTTGTAATAAAAAAAATTGTAATATCGTCTTGAAATACATATGTTTCATGTGGAAAAACATTTTTATTAATTAGTTTAATGTGTGGCCAAAAAAAATTTTAAACAAGAGCTTTTTTGGACATTCCAACTAGATCTGCCCCCTTAATATGGATGCCGCGTTCGTATGAGGTAAGACGCCGGCAAAAGCTATTATTCAAGCATTTAAGAAGCGCCGGTTTCTTTTCTGATGCAGAAGAACACAGTCACACAGAAAACAAACGATAAAGAAGAATAGTGTAACTCGGTGGTGACCAGTCATCCTTGGAGCCAGCTCCCGCGACTGGCTCCCGGTCTCGTTTATTAATAAGAACCAACGACACGTCGACTCACCACCGCACAAACAACGGCGTCGACACACGAAAATCCGCAAAAGACGAAACCCAACAGGTCCATCTTCATTATGCAAATGGCGTTGCACGCTAGAAGATGGTGGGCGTTCGGCGATTAGTCGGCAAATTGGCCAGGTGCACCGGAGGGCGGCCTCCCCATTGTTCCGCCGACGACTATTTGCATATGGCCGACGTAAACAAAACGTTGGGAATTAACCGCGTGGGAGTTGTTATGATGTGGCGAGGACCAGGAGGATTCTCGCCAGTGAAGTAATAAGGGAACGCGAGCAAATTCGCTATGCGGGGGCGTGGAGGTCGTTACTTTATCGGTTCACTGTTGACGGTCGGCTGTTGTCGATTCAAAATGCCTATCGCACTAAATAACGATCACTTTTATTAAGTCCGGGACAATACGTTGAGGGTTTCACTTTCGAGCACCGTATAATTATTGTTGGTATTTAAAATTTTGCACAACGCAATGTTGCAAATGAATGTATGAAATACGAGATATTGTTTAATCGTTGATATTTTATGACGAAACGAATAAAATTTTTAAATGTCAAATATTTATGATATAAGCGTTTTAAAATAAATTTTAATAAGGTAATCAGTTACGAGCCATTATAAAAGGAAATCTTAAAATTTTGTAAGAATCACGCAATTTCCGTTATTCGTTATCAAGTGCAATTCGCAAGCCAATTTTCTTAATGATCAAATAAAAAAACGAATGGATATCATAATTCAAAGAAATCACTTCGAATTACAGGTCAAAACATAAAGCAAATTCCTTAATTTATATCCAAGATTTCAAACTAAAATTAATTGAAACTAATCGACGCACCAACTTTCCATCGTTAATTCATCACCATCTCCCGCACAATGCTTCAACAGTGAAATCTCGCAATTACAATTTTACTATCGACAAACATTTAAAATATTGACTCACTAATTGGAGAAAATCGTATAAAAACGCACCGCAATAACAAATTCAGAATTCGCTCACGCAACGAATCAAAATCGCAACAGATTTTGCGGTTTGATATTTCGAATCCGAATTGTCAATTTCGTATGCAAGTCGATGAACTCGAAGTGCACAACAGGTGCACACTCGTCGAGAAAGTGAGCCGTCCGAGACGAAACTTTAAAAGGCAAAAGATAGACATAACGACGACATGGACAGAAAAAAATACGTACGAGAGAAATAAATATAAATAAATGAAATGGGCACTTAATACGTCGGTGGTACGCTACCATATAAGAACGACACAATGGGCCACCGGTCAGGTGAAAGTGAAAACGTGTGAGAGACCGTCAAGCAACGATGACAAAAAAATCGCCATTATAATCGAGAAATGATGATAAAGAAGCAAGGAATGTTCGAAAAAAGGTCGAAATGGAAGAAATCGCATATTTACGAACGCTTAAACCTTGACTCTATATTGTCGAGCGAAAAATCATGCTTTCTAAGTGTGTGAAGGTTAGTTGTTAAATAAAAAAAACTGTCGAAGAAAGTGGTTGGTTTTTTAAAATGGTAAATGGTACACTTTGAAATGAAAGCTTGATTCTAACATTCTATTACACGTCGAGCATGAAATTGATTTGTTTAAATCGAAATTTTCCATAATCTTCAACGGTGACATGGTGATTTTCCGAACATGGCGTTTAATGCTCTGTCGAAAGTGACAGCGTTGCACAACGGACAATATTAAAAAAAATTATATCGAAATCGATCGACAACTTTCCATCAATTTAAATAAAGTACTCGCTACGTCTTAACAACGGAACTGCGTAACATAATAAAAGATAATGAGATCGCGTATTATATATGAGAGTGCTCTATTATGAAACTTCCTATGAATATTATATTATAATCAATTAGGTCACATTAGACCGAGTTGCGGTCGGCTGCAATCTGCGGTTTCGAACTTTCAAGCCCTTTTGATCACATTAATAATAATAATAATAATATATAACACCCTTATGGAAATCGTATAAGGACAGTCAATGAAGAGAAAAAAACTTCAAATTTGGCCATTTCAGAATCAAGTTCGATCTTTATTTTAAATCAAATCCAGCCTTTTTTAAATGAAATTCAAATAATGGAAATATATTTTTTTAAATACAGATTATGAGTTTCAAATAGATAAGTAAGTTAAAAGTTGAGGCAATATGATCGTTCATATGACAAAAAAAATCATTTTCTTTTCGTCAGTAAGTAAAAATCACCAATTGAGATGAACATTGAAATTGAATCGTATTTTATTGATAACTATGATACCATTTTTAATAATGTTATATTTCCGATGATTGAATTTGATATAAAAGGCTGATTTGATAAAAGTAAAATTTGATTCGTAAAAGACTGAATTTGACTTGAAAAGGGTAGAATTTGATTCGAAAGAGGCTGAATTTGAAGTGTAACAGCTGTATATGGTAATCGGGATGTTACGTGACTGCAAAACAAAACTATAGGACTTTTTTTTCATTTCGGATTTAATTTATTTCATCTTAGAGACGAGAACACCTGTCCGACGACCGTTTGAGAAATCCAGGTCATCGCCAGCTGAATATGGATTTGTGCGAGCGTTGCGTTCACACTGGAACCACGATTCCACGAAACGGCCAATTTAGAACGATTCAACTCGTGATGGAAAGGCATCAAAAGCGAAACTCGATGATTATTCATTACAACGATTTTCGCAATGGTCTCAACAAATAACTTTTTTCAACGCACACTCGAACGGTCCAAATAAAATCGAGATTCTTATCTTTTTTCAATAAATAATTTGAATATCTCCGAGATTATACGGCGAATTAATTCAGATTACGGATCGATCGTGTCCGATTAAGAATATTATTAAAAAAAAAAGTGGATCAGCAATTAAAACGCGTTGCGCAATCGCGTCACTGTAAAGACTGCCATTAGCGGCGCGTTACAAATTCTAGCCGTTTTGCCGGCATTTAGTTTTGTTATTTTTTTCCTCCATCTGAATGTTGGCTCATACATATTTGCTATGATTATCCAACGCACAGGAATTCTGCGACAACGTAATAGCACCTTTGATAGGCCGTTGCGAAACTGCTAGAACACTGTGTACTGAGAAACATAAGTAATTGCCAACCGTCTGGAGAAAAGGGTTCGGCCATTTTCCACTTGCGGTATCTATGGTTTAACGGTCACAGAACAATTAGCAATGCGTGACGTAAATATGAATATTTATTTTTAGTAATTACGTGAATGGAACATTTAAGTTGTAAAAAAATAAAAAAATTTCTACTTGAAATTTTTGTATTGAAAAGTTGTTTGAAAATTTTTTGTATTGTTTTTGAAAAGTTTGTGTTTGAAAAATACTGATTATTTGTTGAAAAATTGATCGATTTTATTATTAAAATTAATAATCGCAAGTTTAAATTTACTAGTGCCAAGTTAAGTGATAAGTGACGCAATCAATAGAAGGACTGGTTTAAAATCATTTGATTCCCACTCCTTGAGAAACAATTTTGTTTTTTTAAAGCTTTTACTTTCCTAATTTAATCATATTCAAGCTTTTTCAAATCAAATTTAACTTTTTAAAAATCGAATTCGACCAATAGAAATGTATTTTTTTTTAATTTAAATTATGGCTTTTAAATATGTAGAAATACGTCAATTAGGGTAGCATGATCGTTCACAAAAAAATTCTTATCGTTTGTATGTAAAGTCATCAATTGATTGTGAAATTATAAAAGTTAAATTAGATAGAGTGTATATCATTGATGTCTATGACAACGATCTTGATAATACATGTTCAATGATTAAATTTGATTTGTAAAAGTTGGTGCTTAAAAGTTGTTTCAAGAAAAATAAACTCAAACTTCTAAAACAATGTCGAATATTAAAAAGGCCTTGTCCAAGGGGGGTATTATATAGATAATATATAATAATGAATCCAAAACAATATTCATTCCACAATGGTTAAATTTGATTTGGAAAAGGTTGAATTTGGTGTTCAAAAGTTGTATCAAGAAAAATAAACTCAAACTCCTAAAACAATCTCAAATATTAACCTATTCGGCACTGAAGATCAAAAAATTACGCGTGGTCCGAACAGGGATACCAAAAAGACTCCAGTTTATTTGTATGGAAATCTGAAAGTGAGTCATCGGAACATCACGTGTATATTTTGGTACTTTGTTAACAAAAACAATATTTTTAAACGATTTGCACTTTCGACAGTAAAAAATAAAAAAAAAAAACGGGAAAAGGTTTCTTTATAATGCTTTTAGGATTACAAAAATATGAAGATAGTAGCTCTTCTAATACTCAAGTTATTAAATTAAAACTCACTTATACTTGGGAGATTTCAAATCTCCCGCTTCGGCCCGGGTAGGTTAAAAAGGCCTTGTCCTACAGGGGGTATTATCACAGACAGCATATACTAACGAATCCAAAACAATTTCTCACTCCACACATGACCATGCAGCTGTTAAGCAAAACACACGCATTTTCCCATACGTTCGCCTTGAAAAATCGAAGATGGAAACGAACGAGGGCCGCCGCAGCCGTCAAAGCCTCAAAATTAACAACCCAAAAGAAAAACAACACCGTCGGCAAAAAGCACGTACGCAACAAACGCGACAACGTAAAGCACGTCTCGGAAAGCGCTCCGGCTGAGATTTCACGCGCTTTTTAACCGTAAAACGAAAACGCGACCATTGTACAGCGGCAACGGACCGTTTCGAAAGCCGAGCTGAAAAACGAAACGACGAAACGGCCAACAGGAGGATCGGACTCGCGAAGAGCCGCGAGAAGTGAGTTAGTAGTGACGTGGCGAATCGGCCGTTTTCCGCGGCCGCAGAAAATGGCCGCCGGGTTTTTCTCGGCTGTCTTTTTCGTCGGCGATAACAGTAACGACAGCCTCAAAATGTGGGTAACTGAAAGTTGTTTTCCGTCGGCGGGAGTTGTCCTCTGTGCGAGCGAGCGGCGCCGCCTCGCGTTTTGCGCGCCAAAAAACCGACCGCAAAAACTGCGATAAAAGCGCTTTCGTGCATATTTTCGATCGGATCGGGAAATTGACCGTTTGCACTCGTAGAGTTTTCCGCAGTAGGTATGCCGTCTGCTCGGAGGAAAAAAAAATAGGGATTTTTGTGTAAATCACTAAAATTAATTATATCTAGCATGAAAAATAATTAATATACATAATGTAATTAGGAATCGACGATAAAATGAATAAATTTTGTAACTTGAAATAAATCGTTTTAAGCTTCACTGTTTGACGAACCCTAGCTCTATTGAAAAACATACTATTGCCAACTAGGGTGATCACTTCATTCAAAATATTTACGGTTCTTAAAATTTTATTACACTACATATATACATTTTTTACAATAAACTATTAGTTATTATTATTAATCATGAAAAATGTAATCTTGAGACATGGTTTATTAATTACACTAATCAAAAACAAAAAAAATGCGAAAAGTAGCTTTTATACCGATAACACCCGAAATCACAATAGCACTGGCAAAAACGTTACCTGAAAGAGATAGACAGATAGTGATCGTCAACTAAAGCCGTCAACTGCATGGAACGGTTAAACTGTATTTAAATATTGGTCCCGAGAAAAAGTATACCTTATCGCACTAAATTACTAATTTCTAGATTGACTTAGATAAAATGAGTTTTTTAGTGATGCAGTATCAATCTTGAGGATTTTATCTACGATATTCACTCAATGCAATGTAAAATATTTGCAGGTAAACTAACAAAATCGGCAATATATTTCGTAATGTTTATTGGTGCGTCCAGCGCGCCTTGCGAGTGGAAAGAGTTAACAACCGCGAACACTGTTTTAAATCAATCCGACACCAAAGCGTCGCGGCGCCATAAACTTTCCAAACCACAAAGATCATATCGCCGGATCCTCGAGAGCCTCCAGGATCAAATCCGATTATCCCATGGGACACACAATGGGCCCGGGCACCAGCGAACAAGCGGTCCGGCCTCGGGGGCCTTGTTTACCCGAGACCGCGAAGAATTTCCAATCCCGGCATATTGCCGGGGGGCGCAAGCGAATTTATGTCCCTAAAAGCTCTCCGGGAAAAGGAAAAGGCGGGAAGGCTCGAAATAAAGATTTGAGTGTTCGCCGCGCAGCGTCATGGCCGGGGATCGAGCGCTTTACGCACGGCGAAAGATTGGTCGTATATTTCGCGAATGTAAAATGCTCTTTTATTCTGGCTGGAGGTTGTTGTTCCTCTTTTGCGTATGTGCCGGTTCAGTTTTGTGGGTTTTCCGGGATGAAGTGAGGTGTTTTGGTGTTTTCGTTTAGTCGTGCGTTTGTGAGGTTAGTGTGGAAATTTTTGGATGAAAGATAGATGGAAAGGTTTTACGGTGAGGTCCTATGGCAAGTGTAAGTATTATATAATATAATATATTACAAAGTCGTAGCCAGGATTTTTTTAGGATAGAAAGCGAAACATAATTTTGTGTATATAAGCGATTCGAAACAATAAAAATATACTTTTTTTTTCATTCAAAGTAAAGGGTTTTGCAATAAGGACGCTTGATTTTAAAATGTACAATGAAATTTGATAATTTGCACGTTTTTCAACCTTCTATGGTAACTTTCCGTACACTACTAGACAATTAACAACAAATTTGACAGATGTCACTTTAACAGCACGGTAGCTATAACCTAACAAATTTCGAGCGTCTCTATTGAAAGACCCCATATAACCGGTGTAAAGAATTAAGGAACTCAAACAATCTACATGGATAAATCACGATCGATTGATATATTATCAACATAAGTCTTAATATAAGTATAATTTTTCATTTATTTTCGAAATTCAGGGAAGTCCCAGGCCCCCTGTCCCCCCCCCACCTGGCTATGACCATTAATTATATTATATTAATGTGTATTAATCTGTATTTAAGTTCACACTTTTTCAAATTATACATTATTAAGGAAGAATACATATATCATTATGAGATATATTATATTTCAAGAAGTTTTAAATTAAAAATATTCATACTTGTCTAATGGACATATATTTATATCTTAAATATATTATGTGTTACTAGACATTAATCAATATAAAGCTATTGAACGATACAATATAATTTTTGATAAGAAAGTCATTTCTAATGTATTTTTTATTTTCGCTGAAAAGATCCGATATAAATTCAATTTCACTAAAATATCAGTGGTTTAAAAATAAAACATCGCGAAAAAAATATTTTTACGACAAAAACAGAAATTTCCTGTCTTTGATATACAAAAAAATCTTATCTTGCCAATATATTATATTAAATAAACACATCAAATTTCCTTTTACGTATAAGATATAATTAATACAGGATCGAAAACGCGAACATAATTAATGGAGAAAATGATAGCTTCCCGGCATTCCCACTCATCTCAATCGTTTGATGTATTATATTATGCTCTGATTGAATCAAAATAATTAAATAATCATTGTAATTGAATATCGATCAACGAATTCGAAACGATGCACGAAACCGAGACATTAATTCATCGATAATCAACCCATATTACATATTAACATTTTTGACCGTTCAAATTCTATTATATTGCAAAATATTTTATTAATTTATCCCATCCCAATATGATATTATGATTCGTTTCTGCCCTCAAGAGCGGAATGCCAGTTATTCTTTTATCATGTCCTTTTGAAGTTGTCGTAAATACTCGTCCTTTGTCGTCTACGAGTTTCCCTTTTCCACCGTTTTGACAATTTTTCACGCTTCCTATTCACTTTTGTGTTGTGTTATTGCAACGGAGGGTCAACACATGTACACATCAAACGAATATTATGAAAAATGGAACTATTTTGGATGAAAAATATCGCATTGTATATTTCGCATCAGTGATTCGGCCGCGGGGAAAAATAAATTTGCATTTGTGTCAAAAACATGCTTTTAATATATTTGTGATAAAAATTTTCCATTGAATTCGACGATAAAATGAAAATGATTTTTTTACTATATATCCAAAAATATCAACATCAAAATCATGATATCTTAACGAAAATTCGTCGAAAATCAAATGCCATGAAAATATATATAAAATAATGTAAAAAAAGCGGTCACACTCGTCTTGTTTTCGAATTGTCGGCTTGGAGGACTCGCAAAAAATGAACAGACTGAAAAGGAAAAGGGAAGCGATGGGAGCAAAAACGAAAACAAAAGGTGTTTATAGCCTCACGACAATATCGTCCGCTCTTTTCCGTACGTGAGGTGTGAAATTATTCATGGGATTTGCCACCATATAATAAAGCGATAGGAAACGTGGCTGGGACGTACTACCTCTTAAGGTTTTCTTTGCTTAATTTAAAGATTGCCTATAGTGAGTGATCTTGTTAAATTTGAGCGACAAGCTAGCGAAAATATACTCAAGTCGCAAATATCGAAATCATACAATTAGAATTGGGTAGCGATTATTTATCCAGCAAAATAGCCCTATTTCCAGACAAATTAGGTATTTATCAAGACATAATTTGCAAATGACCATCTCTAAAACATTCCAACATGCAAATGAAAAGAATGCACCACTCTAAAATAGTTTGTATGACCCGATCGGGATCTACCCACCAAAAAAAAAAATCAAATATATATTTTAAAAAATTTCTACGAATTTCTACGGGTCGTACGAATTATTGTAGAGATATTAATTTCACATTATATCTCGTTTTGACATATGTCGTGTTATTCATGTTACAACCGTGCAAAAAATATTATCATTCACCATTAGATTATAATCTTTTCTTTCATAACGAAACATATATCATAAATTTCATGAATAAATAAAACGATAAAGCATTAAGGATTATTTGACACTAAGCACTGAGCCGCGATAGGTAACAGTCGTCCTTTTCGCCGTCGATAAAGCCAATAAATATTTATTGGCACAAGATTGATATGGAAAGCAGGAGGAGCTGTGGCAGGCCATGGGGAAAGCGACTCGAGCATGAAAAAAGGATTTTCGAATCCCTCATACATAGAAAATAGGCAATTCATTTCGCAGGCTATTCTCCCGCGTGGCTCACGATCGCTCGAATGTGTATAAAAGGAAAATACCTTCGTATATGTATATAAAATATATATAAATATTTTGCTCGGAATGGGTGTATGAAACGAGATTTCGCAGTTTCGTTTTTCGGCGAAAGTGTGCTAGAAACGCCATAGGTTCGTATAAAATTTAGATAAATAAACTTAACGCGTAAATAATGTATTGTTGTATCCGATCGAAGATTTTTACGAACTCACTTATATTGTGCGAGATGAGTGCTGTAAAACAGTTTTATAAACTGTGTTTCGCAGAAAGTACTATAAAGTTGTACGTAATTGTGTATTCATGAACGATCCGTAATATAAAAGTTCTCAAATATCGATATGAATAAAAACAGATTGTGATCAATGGAATTGTAAGATTTCGTATTATTTTTTATTGGAATTATATATTTGATTTACATTAAATTGCTTTTTTTTCAAATATTATTAAGAATAACGTTTTGGGAACACTGTTGTGGAATATTGCGTGTTTATAAGCGAGTTTCCCGTTGTCATTTTATGAAGGTTGTTCTCTGTAGATCAAGGATGAAAAACTTACAAATTGTTTCATATATTAGTTGAAAATATGTTTTTTTCAGGCAAACGTTATATTGTATTTTTATTTAGAAGGGCACTTTTGAAATTTAATATCAAAAATTTTCCGAGGTTAAGATTTTCATAAGATCCTTCTCAGACCATTTCACATTGGAAAAATCTATTTAAAATTTGACTGATAAACAAATATAAAGTAACATTTCTAAAATCCAACAAGCGCACACCATTAACTAAATTCACAACAACCAACATTCGCAATTAGCCACATTAACCAGACCGAAGCCTCAAAATGGCGGATCGCTGGCACATGGAAACATTAACGACCACCGATTGGATTCCGATTATAGATCATCCCTTTTGATCTCGTCCTGGGAAATGGGGATGAAGGTAGAGACGAAGGATGTGTGCTGATGACGGAGCGGTTCTTCCTGCCGCCATTTCCTGCGAAAACCGAATCCACCGGATGAAGACGCGACGACGTTTATCGGCTTATTTTGAAAGGTTAACGTTCGATAAATATTCATATATATATTTATACTAGTATATAGGCCCGATGTTAATGACATCGGCTGTAGATTTGTCAAGAAATGGAAAACAATAAAATGTGAAAACCTGAAATGTGTACCCGATTTGAATATATAATATTTAATTAATAAAATCAAAATAGTTCATTTATTATTTGTTTGTGACATATAAGTCAAGCCAGAGGTAGAGGCTACTCAATGCCCGTACTCGATTTGAATATATTTAATATTTAATAAATAAAACCAGTTCATTTGTTATTAACACAGACATCTGTCATCGGTGATTATATATTATAATATACATGTATAGGGGATTCAAATATTTTTTCTACTGTGTAATAATCGACGTATTGCATAAGTCAATAGAGACACTTTCATACGCATGATATTATAGACGTTAAGAATAATTTTATAGAAGCAAAAAAAAATCGTATCGACGCGCCGTTTTAAAGTCGCGAGCGTCATCGACACATATACACAGACAGACACACAGAAATCTGCTATTATATATAGGGGAATATAAAGGGGATAGGGGATATTTTTATATGAAGTCAAATTGAAATTTTTTCGAAAAAATAAAAAAATAAAAAAAAATCCATCACCATGATACAATTAGCCCAAAATCGCCAACATTTATTTCAACGACACAATGAAACTATGCAATAGCAGACACTTCGGTATCCTCTTTGAGCTCCACACAATGCAGAAACGGGGCCCCCACGGGGGCGGAGTCCCTCAAAGGGGTCCTCGGTCGGACGTTTGCGGAATGTCTAGGCCACATGCCACAGGGGCGCAAGGTAAGCAAGACACACGACCAGCACGAAATATTATAATTGAAATGTCAAAAGCACGCGGGGAGGGGGCGCAGGCCTACGCCCCCGTGGCCCCCATGGCAGATAGTGGCCCGCACCGGTAATTGATTCGAATCTTCGTGTGTGTATCGTATGGCGGTGTTTCGCATTTCCGCTCGGATTAAACTGGCACGACGTGAAATTGGGATTTTCATGCGAGGGATGATGATGGGGGGGGGGGGGGGGGGTTTTGTGGGTTGTTTTTTTGGGGTTTTGGGTGGGTGGGGGGGGTTTTTAAATTTCGGGGGGTTTTTTTTTTTTTTTGGGGGGGGATTTG
>JAOXNN020000074.1:6187728-6200800 GCA_028571205.2 Hydropsyche betteni | reverse complement strand
ACCCACCGAGAACAGCAACGGCAAAATTGGCATTATAAATATCGTGAGATTCCTCCTCATCCACAGCTTGTTCTTTGGCATCTGGGTGGACGACCAGCGTCGTTTTGGTGTTACCCTTCTTAGATTTTCGCTCTTTGGCAGGTTGTGCTGGTCTATGGATGGCATCTGACAACCTCATCCCAAACTCCTTCAGGATAGGCTCGACTGCTTCGGACACGGTCTGCGATGAGTTGACGATGACCTAAGATACAAACGGGGCATTAGAAGTTATACAATGGACACTTTGTTGACCGAAGCGATAATAGTTTTTGAAATTCCACATGGAGTTCTGTTTCCGTCTTTTGTGGCGTTATTTAGTCTAGGTATGCATAAAAGATGTAAGTGTGTCGATCGCTTTTCGATCTTCTAAAAAAGCGGTTTTTTCGTTGTCGCTTTGGATGACATCATTCACCCGAAATGAAATGATATATGCGGACGTTGTTGGCGTATATGGATTTATAATGAGTTTTATTATATCACGAAAATGGGATATTTATATTCTGAATATAGTTGGAATGCACGTTTTTGATTCTATATGTTAAATATTGAACATCGTGATTTTTATTATAATACAAAAAAATCGATGAATCAATAATAAAAGACATTGAATATTTTTATAATTTTCAAATACGGAAATCTAACATCCTTTATTTTATTATGGTTTTATGCGATGTTCCCATTGTACATCAAGTGGAAGATTCGCTATGAAAATACTACAGAGACTCCGCTTAAGTTATACACAAAGACTAGAATACACGATATTCCGTTTGTTTATGCATCTTTTATGAAATAAATTTGACTCAACACGGCGTACATATCTAGTCAGCCGAATGACGGTCAAAATTATATAAACGCTGAAACAAAAGCTTAGAAAGAATAGTTTTCGCGAGACCACCAAGACGGTGGTGAAGCGCGCGGAATTTGCCGCTGCAGCAATTGCAAATTCGCGCACGAAACCAAAACGAACAAAACCCTACGAGGAGTCGAGAACGAATATACCAAGACGTTCTTGGTGGAGGGAAAAAGAGAGGCATATCGCCGACACGGCGACTGCAAATGAAAAAAGAAAAAGATGTAAGAAGATTGCTTCCTAGGACTGTAATAACACGGCGTAGAAGATGGCGTGCGGCGAGATGTCTCCGCGATCGCAGATTGCCAACATCACACCGAGAGGCCGATATTCCTCTTGTATAGTGTGTTCCAGACGTATTTGATGTAGTTGAAGAAGAATAATTATCTTGATAGAATAAGAAAATTTCAAAAATATGGGTTTCGCGTTTAATCGAAGGAAATTTTTTTAGTGCGTTGATGTCTAATTTGATTACTTGATATTTAAATACGTACTGTACATATATATTTCATATTTATAATCAAACGTATCTATATTGAAATTCAATATTTTGTATTGTTTCTAAATGTCCTTCAACTTTCAAATGTCAACGAGAAATCGTCAACTTACAATATTGTAGTAGAGACATTAAGCAAATTCTTCAAACATTGATTTGATATCACCTATATATAATCACGGATTTCTGTGTGTCTCTATTTGTTTTTTTTTCCCTCCTTAACCTCGTCTGTTATGATCGAGGTTACATTGCCATCTAAACCCGACCCCAAAATTTATTTTAAAAAAAAGAACAATATAAACATAAGAAATAAATAATATAAATACGTCAACGTCTATAATAGGTAACCTATTAACCACTGGCTTTGCCTATATGACGTCTGGTGACAATAACAAATGAACTATTTTGATTTTATTAATTAAATATTCAAAATATAAACCGGGTACGGGCAGCCGATGTTTTTAACATCGGGCCTAATTACTAGTAAATTAATAAATAACCTTTATTTTTCAAACAAATCCGTATAAGCTTTGTAGTTATTCTGTGGATAAACGCGACGTACCGAATCGCTAACGTGACATGCGAAAAGGTAAACGGTGTCAAAGGAGTTGAAGACGTCGAAAAGTCATAATCGCACAATTGAATAATTACAATTCACAATATCAAACGACAAACAAATCCGCACAACCGAACAGAAACATTGCCCGATGACAACGACAAAACCCAACAGTAGAACGTCGAAATAGTTACAGAATATTTTCCAGTTACACGAATGTCGTCATCGCCGTAAAACTCATATCCAAGAAATCGCCATCGTATTGTTATCTCGATCTGCATTCCTCTACTTAGCACGAAGACATTTATTAAAAGCGTCACGTCAATTCGACGCGTATTGCGCATTGTTATTAACTTTTTTCACATTGTCAGCGAAATAAAAAGCGTCGTCGAAAAATTAAAAAGCCGATGCATCTTTCGCGGCGGCGCCTCGTTTTTATTGTCCGTTTTTTTTTTACTGTGCAGATTCGGGACACGAAAAGGTTATTTTCATCGACGACACGAAATTACAGGTGTATTAATAATATGTATATTTATTTTAGCCGGGCGGGTCACCGTTGAAAATTCCTCCGGCATCGAGGCTAAGGTCATTCGGATACACCTCTCGTGGTGGTTTTTTTTTTTCGTTATGTGTATTGGCCAGTGCATCTCAAACTTTACGAGCGTCGGCGCCCGTAAACATATTTGAGAAAGTTTACGATTCATATGAACAATAAAAATCGTCATTTAACGCACGCAATAACGACGGCGCAAAATGTTTTTATTATTCATCAAACGCTTTAAATTGAATTCGTTTATTTCTTACGGTATGTTTCGAATTACAAACGAATGTTGGTTTTATTTCGTCCGCGCATTTATTTATGATACATAAATAATATTTTAATTGAATTAAATACCTTTGCAGAGATGTTAACTTATCGATACTTCGTACAAAATAAGATTAAAATAAATTCAATTTATTGATCGCCGAAGTTAAGCAACAAGTGGTGTGGTTTTTAGATGAAATTATATATGTATTATGCAAGGTTTGTTTTAATGTGTTTTTTTTATGAAAAACATAGAAAATCTTGCGGTTTAACGTCATCTGTCAAATATGACAGTAGACGTGTCTTACGATTTATCTATGGAAAGTTGGAAAGACTTGCATTTCTGATACCAGAATATCGCAATGTGGTTAAAAATGGCGTTGAAGGCAACAAACAAAAGAATTCGCTTTTCAATGATTTGATTTTAAAGAACTTATTCTAGAAAATGAGAGTCAAGAAGTCATCAGTTGGAAA
Source organism: Hydropsyche betteni (assembly GCA_028571205.2). Taxonomy (NCBI): domain Eukaryota; kingdom Metazoa; phylum Arthropoda; class Insecta; order Trichoptera; family Hydropsychidae; genus Hydropsyche; species Hydropsyche betteni. Next base: position 6,197,580 of record JAOXNN020000074.1, on the reverse strand, counting down.
ATTGATTTGGATACGAATGTCAAATTTTGCTTTAATTTCACAAAAAACGCACAATAATTGCGTCTAATTGCAAGATCAATACAGTAAGCCCCATTTAAAGTCAAGATACATAGATTCCACGTTATATGCGGTTAAGGTTTTTCAATTTTAATTTTTTTTTGTCATTTTCGCGTGTTAACTGCCTGTTTCAAATGCATTTGATAAAAATTAAAAAAAAAAATGAATTTGAATGCATTTGAACGATATATGAGAGGAGAAGTTATATGGAGCTTAGTGGTTTACTGTATACTATAATATTTTAACCTAAAAAAATCGCCATCCTGAACTGGACATTACATACGATACACACGACTAAAAAAAAAACAAAAATGTAAGATTCAAAAGCAAGCATTTGATTTAGGCTACGTATTCTTGCATCCGTTTGCGTGGGCGTGTGCCAATATCTAAGAACAACCTGTTCTCGCCAAGATTCCTCGAGATAGTAAAACTCAAGCGCCTCGCGGTATCGAAAACTCGCGTATAATTAATTGTGTTAAACGTCGTCGAACAACGATGCGCACTCTTGGGGGGCACCGGTGACCAAGCATAAATCTCTTTTATGTCCCGGCACCGGAAAGGTCGTTTATCGCTCAATTAATCGCGTATTTTTCCGAAATATGCGGATGATGCGACCTTCGAAAGGTCGGCAATCGTTCGAGATTTGTCGGTTTGTCCAAATGTTAAAAAAAAATCCGATTTTTAATTGCCGAAATGATTCGAGTCGTGAAATTTTCGCAGTTTGTTTTGCGATGTTGTATTTTCGCACAGATACAATACAATGGCACTCGATAAAATGAATTCTTGCGAATCGAGCACGCAAAAGAACAATGGGAATCATTCGAACCACATCACATAACAGACACGCATTGACTCTTTCTCGACTTCCGTTCTGCACTGTTATTTCCGTTTTTTTTCTTAACGAGATCGTGCTGAAATTAAAATCTCGATCAATCAAAGCAAATCGACTAGATTACATCCATCGAAACTATAAGAATTTCTCCTCGTTCGCTGAGGTTATCTGTGCGATAAAGCGTCAATTGTCGACTCTTGGCACCATCAGTATAAATGCAAAGTTTAGTGCAGGGGTTTTAGCATATGTGCTTTGCGCGAACGTGCATGCTCACGTGTGGAATTTCGTATTTTACTTCTTGCATGCCGGTCGTTGTATTTAACAGTGTTTTCATTGTCGAATCTGCGCCCACGGGTTGTCGAACTCGATCGCTCGCGTGTGGTCGAAAGTGACGGATGACCGATCGTTGCTGAAGTGATGTTGTTGCCAAAGTCAAATGTATATTATCTTTTTCATTAAGCGAATTCAATTGTAATCGTTTTTTACACAAGATAAAAAATGTATGTATTTGTTGCGCTACGTTTGTGTACGCTTCGTCCATGAACGAAGCAAAGAATCTTGAAATCTAAGAACATGTATGGGCGCCATCTAGCGTTGGTAGATAAGCGCATCATTCGACGCAACGTTTTCTGTTAAATATTACAGTTTATGGGGAGGCATAATTTTTTTTGTCACGTTTAATCTATATATATAAATAAAAATAAATATATGTGTGTGTTTGTTAGATATTTACGCCTTTATTGCTTATTTGATCACAATGAAATTTTGTAAGTATATTGATTGTGCACTCAGAAAAGTTTTTGTATCATTAAAATTATTTTACAACTCGATCTGATGCTATTTTAAGATGAAAATAAAATTTAAGTACAAGCGCGACGTATTGATTGTGACAATAATTATAATCGGTATACCGGTGTATTCAAAACGCGTGTTTAAATCGGTCTACCTTCCTGTACAATCCTATCATTCAAAAAGACATCAGTAAACCACTTCAGTTATCATTTCACAGGATAATCACTGAAAAGCGATCACCTACGTCAAAGTCACAAAAGCCTCACGCAAGAAAATAACAATCGAACCAGTGCAACTAAACGAGACAAAAATTACAGCAAACAAATGAGACAACCGGACAACGACAGACACGATTCCAGAACTTAAGAAAGACAGCCAATATATCACTGCGTCCCGAACAACACCGGGTACTAGTCGCTAAGGCCAGGCGCCCACAGGCGATTAGTCGCGGCGCGATTTGTAATGGAACACTTTGTTTTGAGTTGAAGTGCGCCCATAAACTATATGAGCGCACTTCAACCTAAAATAATGTGTTCCATTACAAATCGCGCCGCGACTAATCGCCTGTGGGCGCCTGGCCTTATACTCAATAAAAAAATATTTGGAAATTTTGGCAAGTGAACAGAAGTTAAAAAATGCGCTTATGATGTGCCAACGCTAGATGGCGCCTATAAATGTTATTAAATTTCATAAACGTTCATGGACGAAGCGATTACACAAACGAAGTATTACATAAACACACGCATACTAAAGATCCAAATGAAACATTTTCGACAAAGGACCAAAAAACACCTTTCCATATGTAAGAAATGGTTGTCGATGACCGTTCAAGAAGCCACAATGAATATTGTACGTTCGGCATGATTCGCTATCTGATCGCACGAAGCGACATGACGTTCGCGTGAGAATCCGACGGATCTTTCAGGCGGATTTTTCAGCATTTGCGAGTCTCGGCAGTTTCATGCAGACGCTTCGAGGACACGGGCTGTTCTCTAATGTCAAAGTTGACGATTACCATTGTTCGAACGCCGACAATGTACGCTCGGAACGATCGCTTTTTGCATATCACTTGGTAATTTGTACGGTTTCAGTCACGGAGTTTGATTTATGTGATGATTCGATTTTTATTTTTGTACTTATGCCGTTTTGAATCAATAAATTTTCGAACGTCGTTATATTAAAATGTTGACTGATCAATTTGGAAATTTTAAAAAGTACATTGAGAAGCAATTAAAATCTAACGGGTCATAGTGATTTGCTTTAAATGATATTTTAATTAATTTTTTTCTTATGTAAACATAATTTTGATACATGAACCGAAAATATCGGACAATTCCAAAGAAGGTCAAGGCCTTTTCGAATTTTCGTAACACACATACGGGCAAATTTCTAATGATACGTATCGAGCAGAGGTCTCAGGTCACGGACAAGACTTTCGGAACACCCGGTCTAGGATACGTATTAACCCTTAACACCGAGCCTCGATTCTGCAACGTATTATTATAATAACGCCATTTTTCCTCTTTACAGTGTCGTAATCGTAAGCCATTACATAAACAAGTTATTATTCGCGTACAAGCTTACGTTTTTCTTTTGAATTAAGTCCGGCGAATTTTTGAATCGGCGATTTCTTGCGCTTCGAAATTGCGGCACGTCAAAAATAAGGTCGTGATTTATGTAAAAAATTCGACATCCTGATAAAATTGCATTTAGTGGGCAATTTGCTGGCTTATCTTGCTTGTAATTATCCAAAGGCACGACTCGATTGCTTAAATACAGCAAGCTATGTTGTATATTTCATGCTTGAAGATTTTGCATTTTAAAATACTTTTCATAATAATTCTTATAAAGTAATCTCATATACAAATAGCTGTCAAAAAGCACAATCGATATGAGATATGAAAAATTAAGGTCAAAATTGGATCGAAAGTGAACGGCCTCGCTCTCACACATATGCAAAACGTACTCGTCCGTACAAAAAAATTACATAATATAGAACCTTTTTTGGCACTGTTATACTTTAAAAAAAAAGTTATTCATCACTGACTAACAAATATTGTGATGTTAAACGAACCCGAGACGGATTACCCGGTGGTCTAAGCACATTCGCATTTTCCACACATTGTAACCGTCGTTCGATGGAAAGTTTAAGAATCGCAAAGTTATGAAGAATGTTAACTGAATAGACGTTCAATAAGCCGGCGGCTATGTTACGTGTGCTCGCAAATAAACGCGCGTTGCGAAAACACGCGCTACAATGTAGACATTTTATTTGTCGGGTTGTACGTCGGAGGAGTGGTGTGAGCTCTTTTTACACGTTTCGAGGTTCGTTTGCAATTATTTAAATTCGATGCGCAATTGTATCGTCACGAGTGCATATTGCACGTAGGGAGAAAAAGCGAATGCGTCCGTTGCAAGGTGCGAAAACGAGCGATTCGAATTGGACGTGATTGGAGAATTCAATGATAATTTGTGCGAAGATGTTAGGATGGAATTTAAATGGGCGTGAAAATTGTTGATGGTTGGTGGAAATTTTTTTATCATTTATTTATAATCGAAATTATTAAAAAAAAACGATAATAATTAAAATATTGTTGTAAAATATGTACATAATTGAAAACTTTTTTCAATGCCATCTATTGGAAAAATTTAAAAACTTTTCTAATTGTCAATTTTTAAACTAAAAATATAGTAAGAAATTAAACCACTATAGTTTTATTTAATTTTTATAGATGTCTCTATAAAAATATTATGTAAAATTGATTTTAATATTATAATTATCATTGAAGATGATTTATCATAGGTATTTTATTATAATTAAAGTTAAAAATCAAATTATTTAAATAGTTAAAAAATTAAGTGGTACATATTAATTTTAAATACTCGATTAGTTATTGATAGTGAACGCGCATGAAAAATTAACATATTATATATATACTGCGTATAAAGTTGACAATATAAAAAAAAAAATGCTGAATAATAAAATATTCCACTGCTCACATAAAATAAATAATTGATTATTACAAGAGAAAATTAAATAAGATCGTTCGATAATTCGATATAAATTTAATAAAAACGAAAGCAATCTACTTCAATACAATAGGGAAAGGGTCGATACTTTTACTCCGCACATCTTTTTAGCGATTTACAATAGATCCACAATTATAATCGAATCGAAACCGTACACTTCAATTGTCATAAAAGAAACCTTTCGTTTTTCAGATCGCTTATGCGATTAAGTCATGCAAACACTTTCGAGCTTTTCCTTTCTCTTTCGACTTTTCACAAAAACAATTTTACACCATCGCTCACAAATCAAGAAACGACAATAAATCCGACCCATCCATAACGCTCCCAATACCGACTCACGCATTAACGACGCCGTTAAATCGCCGACCTTATCGCCAATTCAAGGCTGAAGAGTGAAAGGTTTCCGAAAACGTCCGAGCATAATTTCACGCCACGTATCGAAACAGTTAATCCTCGGTTGATTACGGCTATTTCCTATGGAATCGAAGGATTCTTTGGAAGGATTCCGAAGGATTCGCTCCTCGCCATATATGGCGAGCGGTGCACCGTTCGCGTGGGACGAAAGTGTAATGGCAAAAGTGCGATTGCATCCAGTCGACGATTGAAGAAAGAAGACGGGATTCGGGGATTCGCATTCGCGAAATTGTTGCAATTGCTTTGTGCTTTTTGTTGAGTTAGCACGTAAGAGGATCGCGACAAGAATACGTAATGTTGCAATGAATTATGCAGAAAAATCTGACGATGCGTTCGTTCATCGCGTGGCCAATCAACGGAGCGTTCACCTGACGTTTTTAATTTATTTAAATTAATTATTATTTATTTATTTTTGCGTATCGGTCATCGTCGAAATGTAATGCTTCGATTTTGCAACGAATTTGTTTTAATGAAGAATATAATTGATATAATAAATTTTACGATACTTTTCAATGGCGCTTTTGCTTGCTGTAAAAGTGCCGATTTATCCTTGAAATTACTTTTTTATGAATGGATGGATTCTTAATACACGAAGTCGTAATGAATCATATTTTATTTATTATATAAAAAATTGCATAGTCTTTCGATGATATTTAAATAAATTTGTATGATATAATCATTTTATCTGAATTCAAATCGTTGACCTCTATTCATTAAACAATCACTCCGTACTGACTCATGTAATTAAACACGGCAATTTCCAAATATGCAAATCGTTACATTTTATCAATTAAACTGAATTTCTACTAAAAGAAAGCGAGAAGTGCATCTGAGAGATTTTTTTTACATATTTGGAATTTTTCGCGTTATATAAAGCATGCGGTGAATATACGCTTGTTTGAGTCACGCCATCAACACTTGTGCATTGCAACTTATTAATAGGCATGCATGCGCAACGCACTTGCTAATATATTTATTTAAATTATTTTTCAGTTGCGAATGTTTTTTCCGGTCGTTTTCCGAGTTTTCCGGACGTGCACGTGCCGCACGAAACACATGTGTGTTTTCAAAGCTAACATAATAAGAATCGTGTATCGATCTGAATTCTTGCATGAAATATTAGCATATTATCATATCAGATATATCGGTGGATTTTTTCAAAAATTAAAACTGATTAATTGAATGTTTGTTCGATGAAAAATGAAGAATTCTATTTAATTTCCTGATTTTTTACAGAAAAAAAAATTTTGCTACGAAATGTTGCTGTTTACAAAACAATGTAGGTACATGAAATGAACACTTTTTATCACTCTTTGAAAATTATTATCAGACAAATTTACTGTTAGTATTTTCTTTGAATCGTGGGAATATCGAGAATTCAAAACTGGCAAGATATAAATCAAAAAAATTTAAACTAGTCGAAAAATTATAATTTATTATCAAAATTTACATCACATATGTTCATAAATTATATACAAAAATCAAATTGAAATTTGTACTATAATCTAATACATTCATATCTGTCACAAGTCCGACAAAGTTTATCGATAATTTGTAACAAAAAAAAGACACATACGCATTTCGAAAACAACGAACACACCAACTTTTACTGAATTTACGATCCGTTGAACTCGGTTTCTCAAAAATCGATTCAAAAACGGCATATTGCACTTAAAATCGCATCAGACGAAACGCGAAATTAAACATTCGACGACGCGGAAAATTATTCTTAGACAAAGGCGAAGATGCGAAATTGCAAATTTCGAACAAGTATCTTTCAAGAGGATCGCGAAGATTAACCGCGAAAAAATTATACATTTAAAATTACATGTGATAATAACGATCGTCGGGGAAAATCGGCCGGGAGATTTTCCCATACATTATTGTTGACGTTGCAACGAATTCATGCACTTTCTTTTTTCTGTGATTTCTTTCACTTCATTAACGTTGAATAAATAATTATATATCAATTGCAAATTATTAAATCTCATGTTCCATATATAAATTGTTAATATAATACAAACGTTTTTATTGATATTTGTATAAGATAAATGCAACACGATTCTATTCTTTGCGTTCGTTCAATAAAAGGCGATGAACCCTAAAATAATTCACGAAATGTTTATGTAACGAGAATAAACAAACAGTTGGTCGCTTCTGATGACAAATTACAATTTTTTTCAAATGCTTCATTGAATAAAACGTGTACTTTTATACGCATTAAGCTATCAGAAGAGTTCTATTTGAAAAATCATCGTGTTTATGATCCATTTGTATGGACGAGGTCGTACTACGATTCAGTACCATATTTTTTACAATCATCATTCTCGTTTAAAAAAAAACACATCATCAGATTTCAAACAGAGCATTACAAACAGCGAATCGCGTTGCATCATTTTCTGCGAAGGAAGAAATCGCAACATTATATAATTCATTTCATTATTGAACCGTCCAACAATTAGATCGTTCATGATCGGTTGTAAAAAGTGAATTTCCAATATATCACGAACCGATTATTAGTACGCAAACAAACGTGATTGCATCGATCCACCTCCATTATAACTAATCGAAGCAATTCGAATAAAAATTCGTAGCCTTTAATAATGAATCCCATACGCGCTTCCGCATCGTTGAATTACGATTCCACATAACCATATCGAATCCGAAAAACGAATTCCGTACAATTAAAAACACGGAAAATTGGCCACACGTGAAGATATTTCGATCCGCAGTCAAAAGTGGTGAAAACGCCATTGTCGATTTCACCTCTCATGCCCATATACAACATATTGAACGGAGTCATATGCAGAATTTGAAATTTGCACTCGTGTCTCAAATGCATAATGCAATTTTACGGTTATGGAGTCCGTGCTTGAGTTCGTAACAATATAAGTGCTTCTAGGAAATGAAAATGCATGCTTTATATTATAGTTGAGTTGTGCTGCGTGTGTGTTGTTTACGCTTTGATTGTTAATTATATAAATATGGCAGGTTTGGGCGGGTCTTTTGATCGTTTGTTGGTTCGATTAGGTTGAGAAATTGTGAGTTGGAAGTTTTGTAATATTGTATGTATAAGGTTAACAGATTTTGGAAATGTCGAATGAGGATATTTTCAAAAAGAAGATCTGTTAAACTAAATAGGTCTAAAAATAGTTCGAGTATTCAAATTGAAAATCAAGTGTTAATTTCAAAAAAATAACTAGGTATAAAGAATATCATGGTAAAATATCCCCTATATATAATAGCGGATGTCTGTGTATCTGTCTGTGTATGTCGATGACGCTCGCGATTTTTTTTTTCTATTTTTCAAATGAACGACCCGAACCGCGACTTTTGATGATGATGATGATGATGATGATGATGATTTTATTAATTAAATATTAAATATTCAAATCGGGTACACATTTCGAGTTCACACAATCGGGTTTTCACATTTTATCATTTTCCGTTTCATAACAAAACCAAAACCGATGTTATTAACATCGGGCCTATATACTAGTATTATAATAAGTACTTATCAAAAAAATAGCTGATTGACATAAAAATTGTTTTCGATATGTAATCAAATCTACATGTATATTACTAAAAAAGCTAGTATAATTTTCCTAAAGGAGAACAAACGATGATAATTTTCCCTTGAGAAAGACAAACGAGTATATAATTTTTGAAAAGGAAAAAGAAAACAATCCTACATAAAGAAGGACGTCTGATCAATCTCAATTCAATCAATTTTTTGATATATTTTAGTATTATTCTAAAATATCTACATTAAAAAGAAAATTGAATTTGGTAATATTTTTGCTTTCTATGAAATATTACGTTCTGTCGAATAGCACATATTTTTAAAAAATATCGAAAATTAAATATGAAATTGTATTATAATTCTATTCAAATCGACAATTAAAGCATGAAATATTAACGAGTTACTTTTGTCATATCAAATATTACTACAGTCAAAAATACGAATATAGATTGTTATTATTATTTAGAGAAGAAACTTTTCAAATGTCAAATTACTGTATGTTCGGAGAGCAAAAACGGTTTCACTCGTGAAATGATAAAAAAAATCAAATATAGATGAAAATGATGATCAAATTGAAATTGTAGGTCAAAGGGGAAGGTGAAAATATAAACGGATTTATCATGTGGTAAAACGTACAAATAAAAGATGGATATACTAGTATGAGAATCATATCCAAAAACAAAAACAATCCAATCCAATGGAAGATAAACAGTTAAAAACATTTATTTAAAACACAAAAATGAAGAAAGATCGAAACAGTCCAAAGCAAAATCACAAAAATTCCCAAAAATCAAAAGACTAAAGGATACATCTTCACCAGTGGTGTAGTGGAGCCGGAACAAACTAAAACAATATTCCGGCACTTTTTTCTGAGCCAAATCTCGAAAACAATTTGGGAGGGGTGGAAAAATTGAAAAAAACTTTCCGGCACTACTTTTTTAACCTTTCTTACCGGTGATGTGTATCTTCTACACATTGCTCTAATAACCATTAATATCTCTATAAATATAATAAATACTTAAGATTTTAGGTATTCCTCCATAATATATTTACGCATTGATTTAAAAAATGATATTAATAATAATCAGAATTTATCGAGTACATCTAAGCTATTTTGTGAACAAATCCGCTTAAATAACAGCGTTGTGTTCAATGTACGTACATATTCGCATCTCACTCTTGCATACTTCACTGTAGAAGTGCG
>JAOXNN020000074.1:6171458-6187628 GCA_028571205.2 Hydropsyche betteni | reverse complement strand
CATCATATTATAGACGTTAACTGTATACGCATAAAGACCATATTCGCGAAAAAGTCGCGAGCGTCATTGAACGAACAGATACACAGAAATCCGCTATTATATACAGGGGATTAAGACCTTTGTCGTAGTGATCAATGATACTTCAATTTGACTTTGATGATCTCGACTGGTGATTTTTTTATATTTTTTAATAAATCAATCTGAAAATAAGTACTATGGGCATTTTTATAAAGTTTCTTTTATAGTTTCATGAAATAATAAAAAAATTGAAAAATGTAGAAAAAATTCACGATGGTTAGATTTGGAGTGTAAAAGCTGGATAAGATTCAAATTTATTTATGGCTTGGTTATTGAAAAAACACAAAAATTTAATTGTACGGAAATATTTCAACTAAATAATCAATTAAATTATGTATAAAATTTTTGTTGGAAACAAAAAATTCAATCGCGCGAATTCTTGGATTGTTATGTAAACATGAAATTCCAATTATCTCAAATAAACCGACTCTTTCATACTGTTATTAATCTTTTGAAATCACAATTAGTTTCGGACTTTATTTGAAGACGAGTTGTGTATCTCGCAATTTTTTCAGATCAATTTAGCCGTTTCGAGCAGTGTTGTTTCTTTTGTAAATTTACGATTAAACCCGACAAAAGAAACCGAATGCGAACGCAATTTTGGTGCGTTTAAGTTTTTCCCATTATTGTTCTACTGACAAAATATTCAAGGCCTTGTCCAAATAATATAAATTAGACAATCAAAGCCAGAACTTCCAAAAAAAGAGATTAACATTCGACGCGTTTACATCATCACATCGTTTCGGATATTTCATCGTTAAGCTTTGAAATTTGATACGTCAATTACCGTGACATTTTCCAGAACCGGCAATATTAACTAATAAACGCAAAATATTCAAAATATTCATTACGGTTTCGAAACATCATTATGAAATCGAATTTTGCATGGGCGGTCAGCAAACAAGTCAACGAAGTCCTTGTGCTAATATTGCAACTTCGATATATTTATTTTAAAACGCTTAATTATATAATACACGCCATATAGAACGTGTCTTTGTTTTAAAATATCAAATAATCACGTTAATGGCTTATCAAACAAAACGCCCACCATATATCAAGTTCAATGGAAGTCGTTATCGAATATTTTATGAATACGGTACAAATTCGATTCGGCGCTAATTGTAAGAGAAATTTCGACTTTTATTTATGAAAAAGCTCCATCGAAAGCCTACTGAAACATTGAAATGTTAATTTGCGATCTCACTATCACTGTCGATTTCTGTGGACGTGAACGCCTACCGAAAACTGGTTAGCGTACAAAACTAAAAACCAGTCGATAGAATAATTCGCAGTGAAATTTTTAAATCGCTTTTTATTATACCGGCCGTTCGTACTTTCATGTTTGATAAATCTCAATCTAATTTCAAATAAAACAGCGGCCGGTGGACAACGACCTCAAACAAAACTGAATTGAGGAAACGGTCGTTTGAATCACTTAAATGTGTTGAAGATCTGATCTTTCTCTGTGAAAATGAACGTGGCGAATGTGATTGGCAATATAATATCAATTTGACAATCGTTCGTAGAACTTTTCCTGAAAATTTTGTGTGTCTACCGCAAATGGTGACTTGATGCAAATCGTCGTGAATGGGAAACGACAAAAAAATGCTACAAATTAGATTTCGATCTCTTCACACGCTGGTAATGGTTTATTTTGAATAATTTGTACTTTTGTTCAATCAGCGTGTTTGCCGGTACGTAAACGGTAGTTCAAGGTCTATTATGAATTATATTTGGGGACATTTCGTTTGCAAAAGTATTTAAATATGATGCATATTCATGAGATTTTTTTTTATCTTTAATGTCCAATCAATCAGGAAACTATTAAGTAATAAAATTATACGATTTTTTTTTTTCAAAATTAAATAGATATGAATAATGCTTGAAACGACGAAGCCATATCTTTTTTTATCAAAATTTTAACCACTAAAAAGTAAACTGGCAAAATAAAAGTGAAACTACGCACACAAAACTGGGACAAAAGATAATGGTATAACTAATGACGTTTCCTTAATTGTCAAAAATCAAGCGACCAAAATATCGAAACAGTGTCGACTCGGAATGATTTATTACAAAAAAAGGAGATTTCGTAATCAAAAAAAATTCACAAGACACCAAAAATTATCGGAATTCCTCAATACGTCAACTGTCAACATTCATCATGAATCACTACATACTTCAAGAACATAATCGACTCGATAGTTCGACATATTTCAAACAAAACGAACCCATTCACGGTAAGAAGAAGTGATTCATATACACGCATTTATAACAACATTACTATGACTCAGCTTATAAGGAGGTCTTCCGGCGAAAGGATCACATCACCAACTCGACTACGAATTCTCCATCTTCAAAAACTTCCAACCTCAAGCTTCGAAATGTGCACAAACTCCATACACAATCAGTCACAATTGGCAATCGAATGGCACCATTGAATCGGTCATCTTCGGGTTCAGCGTGTCTTTGAACCTGTAGAAAGTGGAGCACGAATGGCGGAACCTGTCGAGACCAGCTGATTTCTCACATGCGAAAGAAACTGTAAGGCTTCTTCTTCGAGCCGTACCTGGATTTTGGATTGGATTTCGATATATCGATAGATTGCCGACAATAGTTATGTAAATAGACTGATGGAAAGTAAGAGTGACGCTCGACGATTCGTCAGCATGGTTCAACTATTTTGTGGCATCGAATTAGTCATCGGTTTGATATTTTAGTATAAATGTTCACTGATAATAGTTTTAATAATATTCATATGTGGTTGTTATATAGTTCAGAAGTCGCTGATAAAGCGTATGAATATCAGCATATTCTAAAATCACAACATATTCATAAAAGATGAGATAACAATGAATATTTTATAAAGCATTATAAAATATAGGAACTGGATACGTGAGTTTTATCAAATTGTACCGCAGTTTGCGGTGACCTTCGATGCAACAGAAGTAATTTAACACTGTAATATTGAATGTACCGCTCATCATTGTGAAAACCGCTAATATTCCATTTATACGACCGTTTTATTCCGTCGATACAAGAGTTAATTAACAAAAAAAACTATCGTAGGAATCGTGTCAATCGAGCATAGAATTTGTATCAGTAATAATCCATTAACATATTCAAACAATAGCGATTTCAATCTACTTTCAACAAAGATATCAAGCCGCCTACGATAACAAAATCGATTCGAATCAACCACACCGACATCTTACAAAAAAGGATATATTTTTTGCATTATAAGCGGATACGATCGCCAAGGTCGGTCCGATGATTTCTAATATCGCAAATATAATACAATATCCAAAACCGGAAAGCTGGAATTAGATCACAATACTGAGACGATAGAAACACTCGAAGGCGTCCATTATAAAACAGACTAGTTAAGTAAAAAAGGCCAAAGCGTAACAAAACCGCAAAACCGCTTAAAAAAGCAATACATCCGAAAATAAGTGATTCAAATGAGTATTGTCGTGATAACTGTCGACACATTTCCAGTAATGTCTCAATAATTTCTATGAAGTGAACTGCTTCTGTTTTTGTGCAAGAAATATACAGTTTTGTTCACGGTTCAGACGATTCGCGATGTGCGTTCACTGTGCCATGTAAAAAAGTGTCGCTTCATACGGAAAAGTTGAGATCTATTGTAATATTTCAAAATATGTTATCACAATATAGTTTTCACGCTCCAAATTCAGCATTTTACAAATCGATTTCAGCTGTTTTCAATTCAAATTCACAATCAGTCTTTTACACATCAAATTCAACTATTTTCAGATCAAATTAAACCATTGGGAATGTATAGTTAAGATCGTTGTCATAGTAATCAATTAAATGCAACCTCTTCTTCAATTTAACTTTAATAATCTAACTAATAACTAACAGTCTCGCCTCGTCTATCAAACTGGTGGTCATTGTGATCGCAAAAGTGGTCAACGAGGGCGCAGTCTGCTCAGTCTTTATCTCATTGCGAATTGTTTAGTGGAAAATCAGCAATTACAAAGTCTAGATCATAAACATGCGTACCGTTGGTCTGAGAGCCAGCAAAGGTTTTGAAAAGGGTTGAATTTGACTTGAAAAGTTGTATATTATGATTGTTTTCAATATTAATCCGAAGTTTTGATATTTTTTGCTTACAGGGAGAAGATAACTCTGACAATGCGTGAGTTGCAAAGAGAAAATAACTCCTCAAAGAAAAATAAAAAAAATTGTATAAAATCAAAACAAATTACTGTGAATCGTGTGCATTTTAATTTAATGGAACGATTGAAAATAATTTTATAGCTCATCGAAAATTTACATAATGTTTTTCAGTCCAGCATTGACAATGCGCATTGGCAAACAAATCGGGGTCATCCGATGCACCACCGAACAATGCACCGACCGTTTATGGTAACAGTTTGGTCTCGAAGAGCGCCACAAATCACAATGAAAGATTTCATTTCCGGCAAAATAATTGTACTGATATAAATAGTCCGTATGTCGGATTAATAGCAACAGTTGTTGATACTTCTTTTGATGATCGTTAGCGTATACCACGAGATTGCAGTTCTCGGAATACTTCAACAATAGATATCAATTAGAAATAAGATGATTATGACAAGATACGATGATCCAAGGATCTATGTAGATGTTATAAAACCGCCATCGGTAACTGGACACGGATCATTACCATGACATCAATTTTTATCAATATAATAATAAAAAATGCGAAATTTTGGATTTTCAGTTAATTATTTAAGTATTACATTCTTTTAACCTTTTAAAATGATTAGGTCTAGAGATAATTTTGCATTTCTATGTCAAACACAGAATGTTTTTTATCGACCGAATGCTTTTTCCTTGTTAATATACATACAGAGACAATGGTTTTACGAAATAAAACGACACCATTGACAATCTTATCGATTCCGATTGGAAGTTATTACCATTAACGTTTGAAAAACTCCAAGTCGCATATTCATTCGAACGACTCGAACGAGAGTTAAATCCACGCAATAACCGGTATGGAAAAAAAAGAAAATCTCCGTTAAGAAAACTCGGCTAATTAAACGCACGAGACAACAACAACAAAAAAATAAAGCAACCAAGACTCTGTTATGAAATATTACAATTTTCAATCAAATCCATCATTCGGTTATCGCGATAGGAACACGTATAGGAGTCTCCTATGGACTTTCTATTTCATTGTTCGATGAAGATGCGTCGCTTTATTATACGAAAGGAAAAACTGCGGCTATATTTTTTTCGACATTTTATTTTTTTGCACAATCGCATTATCTTTTTCAGCGGAATGAATGGTTCGGTACGTGGGAACCGAACCCGATACAATGAGCTGCATTGCTAAATCGCAGTTCGAACACTGGTAGTCGACCTCTGAGTTTGTCTATCTGTCCGTTTGTCTGTTCTTGAGAACTGGCTGAAGTCGTTCAAAACGTGCCTGAAGACCGTTTTGTTCGTGTAAAAAAATATTGCATTTTAAAATGCTATTGTAACAATTTCAATCGCGGAATATGCCTGCGAAGACCAAGTCTTTAGAAATACACATTAGTTTTACTCTCATTATAGTAAGACTTTCCTTTTGGTGCTAAGACAACGGACGGACGCCAATATATCGCTCGAAAACCAACAGTTTGTGATTTAAAATAAGTATCGCAACCGCTCGATAGATGGACTAAATGTCAAGATGACAGATCGTATTCGCGTATACATCTCAGTGGCTACGATACATGATGATGCATGGCATATAAAGAAAATAAAGTTTCAGAAGAAATTTTTTCAATTTTTATATAAACACGTCACTTTAAATTTTGGTCGATCGACTTATTTACAAAGCTCGAAAAGTGCTTTTTACCATTTTCTCAGTAACTAATTAATTAATAATTTTATCACCTTAAATTTTTTTCTTTCATTGGTTGGAATATCTATGAAATATGGAATATGTGATAGTTGGAATATGTATAAAATATTATTTACTTGATTTTAAAATCCATCTGTCACACAATTGAAAATATGCGATCAAATTTGTTACACCATGGATTTTTGTTTTAAAATTTAAAAAATCGATTTTCAGTTAAACCTTTGTATAATTACTTTTTAAGCCGTTCCTATGTTTGGTTTGTAAGAATTATCGATTGAATTTTACAAACACTGATAATACTTATCTTTCGTGATAAGCCTAAATATAATCATTGTATGTAAATATATTAATTTTGTTAATTATCAAAAATGCACTGATTCTTTAAACTTTTGTTATTTAATTTAAAAAAAAATCAAATAAATTTCTGATTTAATGGCATAGTTACAAAGAATCGATCGCCAATCATACTCATTCCAATATATTTATCAATTTTGTCATATAAATTAATTTTTAGTAAAATTCTTGAGATTTATGTTAAAACGATATAGAAATCGCAATGTAATAATTTGAAAAAATAAACAAATTTTCAAAAACTTCCACAACCAATCGCTAAAATTTCAACAAGCAATGTGAAATTGTCAATAGGAAATTTTTTTGATAAAGCAAAATCGATGTTCATTGTGTCATTGACTAGAACGAAAAAACCATCAATCGGCATTATATTATAGACAATCTTCCATAAGACATGTGAGAAAATCCGAGTCGCGTTGCTCAACCATTAAAAAACACACTTCGGACGTATAATATAATTGCGCGAGTAAAAATACAGTCATTTTACAACGAGCCGAGGTTAATGAATCGATTTCGTAACGCCGAAGCATCATTATTTGCGCATTTTCTGCAATTTTTTCATACATTTCAGCGATCGTCCGAACACGTTCGTCTCCGTTTAATGGTTTGATTGTACTATTATCATAATCCATGTGTGACCTGCCTCGAAAAGTTAATCATTCCGAAATTGTTCTTAAACTCTTTCACAGATCGAAGCTATGTGTTGATAAGTATGTATTGAACATTTATGTATGTTATGTAACATTTGTGTGATAAATTTTTTCATGAAAAATGCAAAAAATCTTGTGTTTTTTGTAAAATTAAAAAAATTTGACATTTGTATCATGATGATTTTTTCAACTGTCGACTCATCGATTCTAATCTTTTGGAATGAGCTTTTTTATGATTTACAAAGCCGAGCCTCTGTTGTCCTCAATGCCCTTTTTAACCATATTGCAACACTTTTATGTCAGCAATGCAAGTCTTTCGCAGCCTTCCATAGGTATATCGTAATACACATAAACTGTCATATTTGACAGATCACGTTAAACATGTAATTTTTTAATAACGTCAACAAAGAGGAGGCAACACACGAACAGATGATGTTAAATTTCATAAAAACGCAAGATTTTCCCGTTTTTCATGGAAAACGTGATATGACCGATATAACTTTATATGCTATTTTCGTCTGTTTGGGTAATGCTAATATTATATCAATGTTTTTATATTTCAAGCTTTATTAATTGATTCATATCGATTTATCTACGTCAAAGTTGAGTCACAAGTAAAGAGGTCGATAGATGGATATAATCGTGATATGAAAATATTTGGAAAATATGGTTTTTAGTAATAAAACTTCTTCTTATTGCAATAAGGGAAAAATTTTACGATTATGAATAATATTTTTATAGTATTTATATTATATTTTATATTTATATCACAAATGATGGATTGATATTCAAATTCACCATCCACTACAATATATCAACTAATTGAAATTTAAAAATATTCCGGCTGATGAAAATTTGTATAGAAATTTTGTGATTTACGTTGCCAAAATTTGACTATAACGGTAAATTTCAAATGAATAATTCAATGGTTTTTGACCTAGTTACTTTCCAACGAAAATGAAACGCAATTAACATTCGATTAAATCCAATAAGTGAATCGATACCAAATAACATTAAATAGACACGTATGTATCCAATAAAAAAAATATTTTTCAAAATTAGTAATGCATTCATACGTGCATAAGCACAATAGAGTATTTATATTTTCACAATGACAAATAAAACATGTTCCTAACAGTTTCAGAAAACGACAATATGCACTGAAATTGCGCATCGATATAATCGACCAATTATCTAAACGTTAAAAGAACGGACGAAGCAGATAAAAAAATATATACGAGCTGCATTGAAAAATAAAAATATGTCAGCCGGTTATCATTTCGCGGAATTCAGTGCCAGTTCAATGCCTACAAGAAGTGTTAAAAAACGACGAATTTCCCAACACACCGAATAATAAAACAAAATATACGCGAACAATACAAAGAAACCGAAATAATCATTCATTGTTTGTTATTATATAAAACTTGCGATGGAAAAAAGTCGAAAATTAAAAATTGGTTGCCACACGTACTTAAAATCGCGTCGTTATACGGAGGCGAACAAAGCGCGTGTTTTAAAAAAAATGTGGCAACACGTTTTGTAAACACCCTATTATGTGTGCGCAATACAAAGAAAAATGTTAAAATGACACTATACGAATGTTTCAATGGATATGCTTTTAAGTTGGAAAATAGTGTAAATAAGTTTATACAATATTTATTAGTCAAATGTATCGATTCGCAGCGATCATCAAAGTTAAGCGGTAAATGGTTTGGTCAGTAGATGAATATGATTATATATTCTTAACTCATGATAAATTCAATTTTACAATAATTTTTATGATTTGAACATACGAATTTCTATTGACAATCAAAATTAAGCGATAAATGGATTCGTAAATAGTATATGATTGTATATTGTTGACTCATGATCATTTTTTTTAATTATTCAAAGAAGAAAAATAATCTTGCTGTTCTTAAACGTGCCTAAACTTTTGATGATGCGGCAAAGTTTTGTATGAAAACTGCATATGATAATGATGATGACAACTTCGCAAAAACCATGAATCACACCGCAAAAATTCCATTCTAAAATTATTTAATTTCCGAAGCTATCAGCGTCGAAATCATTTTCATAAAATTGCAGGTTTAAGGTCGCCGTTTTCAGAACAATCGAAAAACGCGCGCCCAAATCGAAACGGCAATTGTTATCGACGAAATCGTTCGTCCCACGCCGTTTTTCCGTTTCACTCGAAATGCAAAAACGTTTGGGAAACGCCGCGTTATTAACGAGATTTCGAGAAAAGCGAAAATCGCGATTAGCCCGCGAAAGCAGAGCTGAAAGTGAAAAGCGCGCCGAAATTCAAACCAGCAATGTTAACCCATAAAATCATTTTACGCTTAACTTCAATAGCATATCGCCCATTGTTTCGATCGAGAGGCTGTGTGTCGATATAACGTTAATTTTCAGCGAAAAAATCGCATATATTATATATATATATATCGCAAGTTCTGAGACAAAGCGTCGCGAAAAAAACGTATATTCGTGCGAGAAAATCTTGCATAGTTCATATCAGAAGTAACGCTTTTTAAATGTCCGCTTTTCTTGTTGCATTCGAAACAATGCTTTTATAAATGTTGCTCGTTTTAAAAGGCTCGGTTTGTGGGTCAAATGCGTTTTGCTTAGATAAAACGTATCTTATGAATAACGTTGCGTTCGATACGTTTATCTTTTTAGTAATTAATTATCATGCTTACGTAGATATCTTATTAATTTTGCGTAATAACGCATAATATTGATCATATTTCTTAGAAGCGAGTCGAATCGATTTCCGTTAAACAAATTGAATTTATAAATCGAGTATCGATCCACTTCGAATCGAAGGAACATCGCATAACCGTAAATTTGGATTTTTTTCAGAAGCCGTATGCTAAAATCGACGTTTTTGTCGATATGAGCCATAACTGTACACGTTTATAATAAATTGACAGACGTTTCGTGCAATAGTAACGGTCAATATTTTCAGTGTAGTATATAGTTGTCCTACTTGCATTTTCGAAAATAACAATTCTATTGACTGTTTATGTTAAAATTGATAAAAACAAATGCGAGTAATTATTAATTAATTTTATTATCGAAGTTATGCGATTGATAAATGGATATGATCGACCTAATGAGGGATAATTTTCCATATTTTTTCGTTTTATATAGGTTGCATATTATGATATTACTAGTATATAGGCCCGATGTTAATAACATCGGCTGTGGTTTTTTTAAGAAACGGAAAACGATAAAATGTGAAAACCCGATCGTGTGTACCCGATTTGAATATGTAATATTTAATTAATAAAATCAAAATAGTTCATTTTTTGTTTGTTTGTGACATACAAGCAAAGCCAAAAGCAGTAGGTAATAAGCATCATATTATAGACGTTAACTGTATACGCATAGAGACCATATTCGCGAAAAAGTCTTGAGGCGTCATTCGAACGAACAGACAGATAGTTATACAGATATCTGTGATTATATACAGGGGATATATCATGCGAATAGTATTGTGTTGCGCAATGTTTATATAATCGCTTTTTCTGTGAAAAATGCAAAAAAAACTTGCGTTTTGTGCGAAATTTAATGTCATCTGTTGGTCTGTTGCCCTCCTTTGTTTTCATCTGTCACACATGATAGTTGACATGTCTTATGTTATACCTATGAAACCCTGGGAAAAACTTGTATTTCAAACATCAAAATATCGCAATGTGGTTATGAAGGGCGTCGAGAAGCACAAATATAAGGCTTGAGTTAGTTGAAAAAATCATGTTGTTAATTTCACAAAAAAATGCAAATTTTTTCTGTTTTTCATACAAAACACAATCACACAAACGCTGCATTGGATGTTTAAAGTTTGTCGAAAGATTTATTTCATCACGGTATTGATCGCGTAAAAAAATTAGCCGAGTTTTCCCGCACATTGTGTTCGTTCTGATTTTTTCGGTATAGTCACCCTAACCTAGTGACAGACCATTGTTTTCGAAAACGTTCGACAGGAATTCGTTAGTCACGCTTAGGTGCTATATTGTCCCTTGGCCTTCGTAAACGATTCGCTCGACTTCCTTTTGCCAATTTCGATAATTCGAAGCGTTTCGCTTCGAAGACCTTAATGAACAACTGCAATTCTGCAATTAATGTATAGGGAAAATTTCGAAAATCTTCAATCCCCTCAATCAACAATAATAAAATACTAAAAATTCATGCAAATGATAGTTTAAACATATAATTCGAATCAATTTTCGGAATGATTCCACGTAATGTGGACGCGTTCCATGTGAATGGCCTTCACCTTGTATGAGAGTCGACAAACAATCGTTCGAAGATGACCTCTGCTTATTTGATTTTTTATATAGTATTGAATTTGACTTGGGAAAAATAGTTAAAAAAGCATCGTCATCCATATTAAATTGTCTGGGGAATGAATCAAATAAAAATCCGGTATTATCCGTCACATTGGTTGATTGTCTATTTCGATTTTTCGATATTTATTATTACTTTAGTATCGTAGTGTGGAAATCTTAATTAAATGGTTTTATGGAGGCAAAAAGTCGAAATTCAGGGTCTGTGTCGTATCTTTTTTTAATTGAAATAAATAAAAAATAAAAGTTCGTATTGCTCATACATATTCCAATGAAATGCAATTATCGCTAAAACTGAAAAATAAAAGTAACGTTTGCATCCAAAAATGTAGGTCATTTATTAATTTTATGCGTTGAATTTGAAATTGAAAACGAAATCTTCGTTGCCAATTTGAAATCAATTAAAAATTTAACAAATCACTTAAATTTTATCATATTTTTACTCAAATTCTGATATACAAATAATATTTTTGGAAAACCGTAAAAAAAATAGATAACATTGTTCATATTGTATTACAAATCTTATCATAACCAAAAATTAATTTTAAAACAAGATAAAAATTATCGAATACAACATACTCGTTACAACTCTCTCTTTTTTCCAATTGTAAACACACTATAGTGATTAGTAATTACTGAACGAAACACTGAAACCCGCAAATGAATCACAACATCGCTTTCCGAAGAAAACACACGACAGGTCGTTCCACCTGCAAAACCAACAGGAGTCAACAATGGCAATTAACATTCGAGCCTTCGAAGGCTCTGCCGAATGCGATCGAAACTCAATACCCAGTACTTAATACCCAGTACTCAATACCCCAATACTCAATACTCAATTCGAAAGACCCCGTTTTTTCCGTTGCCATCCATCGCGAGTGCGACAGGTGTTTAACAAGACGATTCGACGAGATCGCGAAGAAACCTATTAATTCGCCGCTTTCTATTTCGGTTTGTGGAAAAAATCTCGTGCGATCGATGGCGCTGTCCACAATGGGTTAACCTCGGCGGATTCTGTCGGTTAAAATTCGCGGAAAACGCGCGTCATTCCGATGTTCAGAGACGCGGTTTTTTAGTTAATTTTGTCATAACCAGTTTTCAATGCATACTGAGTTTTCTATGTGTTGTGTGATATAATATGTGAATCATTTGAAATGGCCAATTCTCAAAATTGTGTATTATTAATGAAGCGTGTACTTATTTGATTTGTGCGATCTGAATCAACGTATTTAATACGTCAAAGACTATGTATATTATGATATTAGTCCATTTACATTTGATTCAGCTTAACCTAAACTAATTAATTCGAAACTTCGATCAAACCTAAGCCAACCCCCAACCATGAGTATTTTGAGCTATTTTTCACAAATTTTGCTTTACTTCGAGGAAAATTAGTATTCTTTTTTCGAATTATTAAAGAATCGATTTTTTTCAAACAAATATTTCATGTATTTTATCGTTAAATTAAAAAAAATGTAAAACGATGTTGCCCATAATTGATCGTATTATGCTCAGATTGAGACCGCAAATTTGATATTTTATTTGTTCGATTATTTATTTCGATAAAATTATAGAATTCTTCTCGAAAATATTACGACAAATCGATCCAAGAATCATATAATAAGACAAACCGACCGTAAAATAAATCAAGGCAGAGAAAAAATGTCGGAAACAATGCAAGTTAATATTTCAAATTTATCAATTGGTAGCTGTCAAAAAACAGCTTACGCAAAACACTTGCGTATACGCCCATAAATAAGCAGCACTTATTCCGAAATTTACTCATCAAAATAATTTTATAATGGAGATAAATAACTTTACCAATATTTTAATACTAAATATTTTGAATTTACATCAATTAAAATTTGTAAGTGACTCCCGATATTTGTACATCTCGGCCTATGTAATCCTCGCACGCCGAAATGTTGGCAAGCCTTTTACAACCGATCCAAATACACATGGACTGATACGCATGGACTATAACAGATATATTATAATAGATAGACAAATTTTGTACCTGTTTTTGGGTTTTGTCCGGCGCAATGACGGCCAGCTCGAACGAACGTGAGCTTTTCTTCGAGGAGCGCTGATGGGGCGATTTCGCCTTCGAAGTCCTCCTCATCAGCGAAGGCCTTTCAGGAAAGACCATCGCCACGATGGAGACGCTCCTCGAGAGCTTCCTGCCGATCTTCCTCGTCTTCAGGGTGGCGAATGAAGACGACAGATCGCCGATGGACTTCTTCGCCTCGTCCATTTTGCGTCAAACCGAAGGCTTCAATGGAATATGTGTTAGAGCGGTAGTTGGTCTAGGCTTCTTCGGCATCGTCTCGGATGGCTCATTCTTGAATTTCAATTAATTAATCGTAATAAAAGTGAAACTGGAACTACCCACAAAATTGGCGTAGCACACTTTTGATGCATAAAGTGTGTGAATTTCGTACGCTTCACTTGATATTTCGATCGATCGTTTTTTTTTTTTTAATGAATTCTAATTACGCAGTGTTTATATGATTTAATTCGATACTCTTCTTCTCGAAAATATTGTTCAAATATTAAATTAAATTTTTCTAATTGTAAGTTTTTTTAACTTTTGAAACTATATTTAAGTCCATTTTATTTGAGTAAACCTGTATAGGTGATTTTGATAAAAATATTTAGTGTTAATTATATTATCAAAATTTTAATTAATTAATATAAACAAGTAGAAGTTTAAAGAATACTGTATTGTTAAAAAAAGCAACATAATTTTTTGCATATGGTTCAAGGAAAACATTTATAGAATCCTGCCAATCAAATGAAACATTCCACAGTCGATTCAAAATAAAAACAAACAAAACATCGAACTAAAATTTCGATAACAATCCCATTTTTTCAGGACACTATCAAACGAGTTCAATGTCTCGTTTCAATAACGCACTCACAATCAGACCGACATTTATTTATTCTAAAACACAATTTTTCACATGCAACAGTCGACCTCATCGACCATATTTTTTTCAAAAAGAAAACCACAAAGGCTGCAATCGTCCAATTCACACCCGGCGCGACAGATTTTCAGCAATTGGAGAGCTCTTGCAGCAATCGCACACCGAAAAGGCATCGACAATCGACGGAGGCTTTGCGGCAAAACCCGATTTTACCGAAACGAGCGGCCGCGGCGGCGATCCGCACGACGGTATCGGCTGAACTGTCCGTTTTGCGCTACTCGAACTGGCGTGTTGATACAGCGATCACCAATTGCGGTCCGCGGACGCTCTCGAGGATCGGTGCTCTATGAACCATACCATAACTGGTCCAAAGACAACCTGTCCAACGATAACTCGTCCGAGACAATTGGTCCGAGCGACAATTGGTTCAACGGACAATTGATCCGAACGATAACTCGTCCAAGATAATTCGTCCAAACGATAACTCGTCCAAGACAACTGGTTCAAAACGACAATTTCTCCAAGCGAAAATTGGTCAAACGAACAATTCGTCCAAGCGACAATTCGTCCAACCGACAATTCGTCCAATACAACTCGTCCAAGACAACTGGTCCAAAACCGGTAAAAGTAATGTACTGACCAAGCTCGTACCAACCTCTCAAGCGATGAAACACGTTTATACACGTACATGCACCTATACTCGTTGGCAGATTGATAGTTGGGCGTGTGAAACTTTTTTTCAGGTATCGAAACAGTATCATTAGAGTATTCAACACAAAACCCAATTTCATTCGTTTTAATCGATGCTTTGGATTAGTTTAGGGGTAAAGTTTATGTACCGCCCATGAACGTACTAACCTCCCAAGCGATGAAACATGTTTATACACGTACATGCACCTATACTCATTCACAGTTTGACAGTTGGTCGTGCGAAACTTTTTGTTCAGGTATCGAAACAGTATCTTTAGAGTATTCAACACCACGATCAATCCATCAACACAAAACCCAATTCATTCGTTTTAATCGATGTTTTGGATTAGGTTAGGTTAGGGTAGGTTGGTTTGGGTTCGGTTCGTTTCCATTTCGTATAAAAATAACCAACTGATGTTTAAACGTCAAAACTTGGATGCGAACGTGTGCGTGAATGCAGGGTACCAACTTAAAACTTATAACCAGATTTGTATGTGTCGCAGTTCAAGTGTAAACGTTTATTTGTTTACACCCATACTAGTTCGAGTATACCCAAACGGTTAGGTTGGGTTAGCGTTTTAGCTTGAGTTGTGAAAACGTGTTCAAAACAAACTCTTGAAGTTTAAATTGATATGACAGGTAGACGCTACGCGTATTTCTCGATTATTTGTTGACATACCAATATCCACCTTATTGATATTTAGCATAAAAGCGTTATCTGATTGTGAGTGCAAATAACTTAAATTGTCGTACCACATTAACAATTGGACTAGAGCTGTTACAAGGTGTATAAACAGACTAATTTTTTCGTGCATAAACGAAGTGGACACTCAAACTGTAACATATATATGCGTTTCATCGCTTGGGAGGTTGGTACGAACTTGGACGGTACATTACCTTTACCCCATCCATCCGAACGACAATTGTCCGTCGGACCAATTTTCCGTTGGATCAATTGTCGCTTGGATGAATTGTCTTGGACGAGTTATCGTTGCACAGGTTGTCTTTGGAACGGTTGTCGGCGGTAGCAGTCGAGGGAGAGGTTTTTTTGCCGTTGATGAATAATTCGTGTTGAGATAAAGGTTTTTTTTATAGCATTGGAAATAAAAGTTAAATGTAGAGTTCCCGGTAAATGTAAATTTGGCGTCCTTAGTTTCGCCTAGTATATAACCGAACCAGGAAGCTATAGGTAGGTATATCATTGGAAGTTTGGTTATTCCACCTGAGTATGGGGGGGGGGGGGCGGGGGCGGGGCGGGGGCGGAGGGGGGG
>JAOXNN020000074.1:6140676-6170679 GCA_028571205.2 Hydropsyche betteni | reverse complement strand
CTCTTCCGATCTCCCCCGCCCCCCCCCGTAAAGCAGTCCTTCGCGGTTGCTTATAATGAACCATTTAATTTAATTTCTATTTTTTAAACTCCTCAAAAGTAACCTTTTCCTTATAACTATGTACTACACAAGTGAGCTCGCATATTCAACAAGAACTTCCAATAGTATTATGTATCGGAAATCTTGCCTTGATTTGGACGTGATGTACGATTTACAATTAGTTGCAGATGGTAATAATGATTCATATATTTCCTATAATAACTTTAATATATTAGCATATTAAAACATAACAAAATTAAAAGTACATAATTTTTTTTGTCAAAAATTTATACATCTATTGCAGAATAATTTCCACATTTTTGTGTAATATTATTACTAAATATTTTTAATATTTACTCATAGATGGCGCTTGCAAACGTCAAAATAATATAAATGTCAAACTCGAACTTCGTAGTTGTAATGATGTTGTAACAATATCAAGGTTATCTAAAACTACTTACTACTTATCTTATTCTGAAAAAATATTATAAGTGTTAATTGTGCTGTCGTTCAATCGTAGTATAATATATTGTTCAAAATATTCGATTTGAGGTTAACTCTGATCATTTAAAGTTTAAAAAATGTCTTCTGTGATATTCGCTGTGAACCGCTTTAGTAGTTTCATTTTCGGCATCAGAAATTACAGCATGCGTGCAGTATCTTTGGTTTATTCAGAGTATGGCGAACCAGTAAAGGTAATTCAACCTACAGAAGAACAATTGCCGCCTCTTAAACCCAATCAGGTTGTTTTGAAAATGTTAGCGGCTCCTGTGAACCCAGCTGATGTTAATACGATACAAGGTAATATTTAATAAATTGATTAAAACACGTTTTGAAATATATGATTCTAATTATGATTCTTTTCAGGTACATATCCAGAAAAGCCCACTTTGCCAGCAATCGGTGGAAAAGAAGGTGTTGGTGAAATCATAGAAATTGGTGAAAACGTTACCAATTTGTCACCAGGTGATAGAGTAATTCATTTAACCACAGAACCAGGTACTTGGCGCACGCATGGCATATTTTCATCTGATGATCTTTTTAAAATACCCAAAGAATTAGGATTAGCAGAAGCTGCAACGTTCAGCGTCAACCCATGTACAGCTTATAGAATGATAAAAGATTTCAGAACGCTAAAACCTGGGGATACTCTTATTCAAAATGGTGCAAACAGTGCTTGCGGTCAAAATGCTATTCAGTTATGTAAGGCGTGGAACATCAATTCAGTCAACATAATAAGGAACAGACCTGATGTAGATAAATTGAAACAATATTTAACTGAATTAGGAGCTACGTATGTTTTAACAGAAGAAGAGCTACGTACAACAAATTTGTTCAAGTCTGGACAGTTAAAAAAACCTTTATTGGGCTTAAATTGTGTAGGTGGAAAAAACGCATTAGAAGTCTTGCGTCACTTGGGGCCGAAGGGTGCAATGGTCACATATGGAGGAATGTCCAGAGACCCTGTTACTGTACCAACGTCAGCCTTCATCTTCAAAGATATTGCCGCATATGGATTCTGGATGACGAGATGGAGTAAAGAAAATGCTAAGAGCGATGCTAGAAAAGAAATGTTCGATGATCTTATTCAACTAATGCTTTCGAAAAAATTATCTGCTCCGAAGCATGAATTTGTGAAATTTGATCTGTATAAAAATGCTCTTTTGAACACATTATCAGTTCAAGGATTTGCTGGCAAAAAGTATATTCTTGACTTTGAATAAAATATAGTGAATTTTGTAGATATTAAAAAAATATAAACATATTTACTTTACATTTATTTATTAGTATTTTTTGTCATTACAATTTTTATATATTACTTTTTATTTTAGCTTATAATGAATAAAATATTTTTAGAAATTATTGTTTTTTTTTTAGAAAATGACTTAACATTTAAAATTCCAGTATTATTCATTCAATCATATTCAAATAAAATATGATGATACTGTATCAACAAATATCTGGAGAAAGGCACTTACAATTAGAATGATATGTGATTGCAGAGTAGTGATTATAAATTACATATAAGATAAAGTATTATTGCAATTGATTATTGTTGTTATTAAAATCTACGTTTGTGAAGACATGAGTACACCTAAAATTTTATTTAAACAAAAACTCATGACTCTCTTGCAAATTTAAAATAAAATTTTACATTGTACTTAATATTGCTTTGAAATTTTTTTTTATAAAAAGGCACTCAAGCTTTCCAAGTTAGAATTTGATAGTTGGAATATTTGTTTTTAGTATCGAATATATTTGTACTAAGCGTTACCATACATAGTGAAACATAAATGCTTTTAACAAATAATCATATTTCTTTAACGTGAGAAATCTAATCAAATGTTCAATTCATAAATATTGATTCATTCTTTTTCTAAAAGATCTTCATCTAAAAGTCTTAAAAGATCATCATGTAGAGTCGTGGATTCACTACTTTTATCAGCGATGTCTTTAAATTCTGATCTTTCTTTTACGCTTACAAGTTGAACTTCAAATTCACATTTATTTGTACTAGTACCCTGTTGACTTTCAAAATTGTTTTTATTATTTTGCAGAAACCGCAAATAAGAATTTCCCACATTTTTAACATTATCTTCTCTGTGACCTAATATTTCATCAACTATAAAAGAAACTTCTGATGTATTTGTATCTTGTTCTTTGTTTTGCATAAAGTTTTCTTCGCTTTCGTAAAAATATATGTTATCACCTGGTTTCCGAATTATTTCCAAAACTCTTTCAGCAGGATTATATGGAATACAAAACGATCCATCGTTCCTTTGTAAGCCCAATCTAAGAAGCAACGAAACTCTGACATTGAAATCTTTAAGCCAATCAATTAAGGCGTTTCTCATCATGACAAGACATTTATGATTTGTTTCTCTTCCCAATTTATATATTTTTTCATGATACGATATAATTTTTGATGCGATGGGTTGATTAACAACTAATCGTTTGACTCCCTGCAAATGACGTTCTGTTAATAAA
The DNA here is from genome assembly GCA_028571205.2 of Hydropsyche betteni. Classification (NCBI taxonomy): domain Eukaryota; kingdom Metazoa; phylum Arthropoda; class Insecta; order Trichoptera; family Hydropsychidae; genus Hydropsyche; species Hydropsyche betteni. The sequence continues at coordinate 6,167,652 of JAOXNN020000074.1, read as the reverse complement.
AACAATTCATCTTCTTTTGCAACGGTTATTTGCCATTTAAAAACCATAATCATCAATTCCCAGAGTTTGCTCATAGAAAATGTGTCCAACCTCATTATAGAAACGTTGGCTATATCTTCCATTAATTGACGTACATGATTATGCCTTCCGAGCTGAGGGGCGTCTTCCAGTTCTTGGATAAATTTTTCATTAAAGAGTACCTCAAGGATGTCCGTCAGAACTGAAAATAATTGAAATATAATTAACATTCAGAAAGTATTTAAAAAAATGCTTAAGCCATGTTTTATGTCGGGGATTAAGACTACGAGGGTTTTAACTTTTGAAAAGTACTCCGTAATTATGTATGTAAATTTAAATTAAGCCACTGTTATCATTATCTTAGTTGGCTTTATAAAATAATGGTTAAATGGGCGTTAGAAAATAAAATTTACTTTTGTGCAAAATAACGACTTTTTTTATTCAGAGAGAGATTCAACTTTCATGTTGTGTATTTGATTTGGATTGGTACATAAAAACTATAATAATTCATTAAAAAAATATTGTTTTCAAAAATACTAAAGCTTAACGCCATATGATGAGCAGTTTGTAAAACGAAGAAAAATATGCCAGAAAAAAAGTTGGCTGTGAACGGCTGTTTCATATTACGAGACATTGGATAGTTGCAAAAAATCAAAGATTGACAATCTTTGATTTCTGGGATTCGGTCGTATTCGTCATTTACGAAGAAAGCCGTGTATTACCGATCATTACCGAAGTTGCAAAGTCGTAGTTTGTATTCAACGTCGTAACTTCGTCATACGAATCGACGAGTTGAAAAGTGCATCGTGATCGATCGTGAGGTGAATATCTTTCGAACTATATGATAGTAAGTATATCAGCAAATTAGTCATTTGATGATTGCATTTGTGCACCCGTATAGGCCGTGTGCTGGGGCAGGCGTTGAGCGCGCAACCGTTGCTCCACCACGTAGACCAGCTCGCAGCCGAGGTTCACCACCAGCAAGGCCTGCGTCATGGCTTCGTCTACGACTGCGTCTTCGTCTACGACTGCGTCTTCATCTACGTCTACGACTGCGTCTTCATCTACGTCTATGTCTATGTCTAAAGACTCCCGACAGATTAAGACGCCTCAGTTGAGCATGAGTGAAATCGAAACAAAGTTTATGACCAGTCTGCCTGAGGATCTTTTGAAATTTTTATTTTTTACATCAAAACAAAGCGATTGCGCGCGCATCAAACATGTCTACCAATATTTGCTTCGTTTACGACTGATGCCAAAAAAACGACAAGATACCAAATGCGATCACTTATCTACAGAATCAAAAAATGAAGGCAACAAACGTTTTGTTAATAAAAAAGACAAGGAAGCTCTGGATTTTTATAACACAGCAGTCAAATATGCCAAGAGCTCGGAAATAATTAGTGTTGCGTTCGGTAATAGATCTGCTGCTTTGTATCGTTTAAAAAAATATCATGAAAGCCTTTTAGATATAGGAAGAGCAATCAACGCAGGCTACAGCGAAAGACTTATGCCGAAACTGTTGCTTAGGAAAAAACAGTGTGAAGAAGCCATCGAGCTAATCCGAGTCGCCGAAACGGCAGCCCAAAATGAGAAAGAAAGAATGCGAAAAGAAATGTTTCAGCTACCCGAAAAACGTATGGCTGGTGTGCCTTGTGCAAGTGCGTCTCTCAAAATCTCTTATTCTGCTTCTATGGGCCGCGGCATAACGGCAACCGAAGACATTCAACCCGGTCAAGTTCTGGTTGTGGAGGATCCTTATGCGATTTTTTTCGAAAAAGAAAAATATAATGAGAGATGTTATTTTTGTTGCTCGCGAAACTTAGCTATGATAGCATGCAAAACTTGTACTCATGTTATGTATTGCAATGAAGAATGTCGGACCAAATCATGGAATCTCGGACATAAATTTGAATGTAGCATTATGTCTTGTTTATTCCATATGGACTTTCGTGAATTATCTTTGGCATCCTTACGAATTCTCCTGCGGGCCAGGTCTCAGTATCCTTCCTGGAATGAAATGTTCAAAACGATCGAGTCGGTTGAAAAAGAAACTGACCCTAAATTGAAAGGTTTCACTCTCAACTCTGACAACGTTTTGACTTATGATGTTAAAAATTATGCTCCGATCCATATGTTAGAAACTAATGTGAAAAAAAGGGATGAAGATACTATTTTTTTTGAATCTATCACTTCTGCAGTACTTTTGTACATGCTTGAAAAGTTTACACCTATTTTTGCAGACTGCCGAAACATATCGGAAGATGAATGCATATGGCGAGTTGGAGGTTTATTATTACAGCACGTCATGTCGACGTCGATAAATAGTTACGGCATTTGTGGTTATGTCCATAATTATCTAAATTTAAAATCTGATACTGTTGTTTTCGGTAGAGGAATTTATTCATTTTCTAGCCTGTTCAATCATTCGTGTGCTCCTAATTCAGATTATGTATTTCACGGAAATACAATTATAGTACTGGCCCAAAGATTAATCAAAAAAGGACAACAAGTTTGCATATCTTATGGGTAAGTGTGTGAATGTTAATTTTATTCGTTAGGAATATGTATCTTTTCAAAACTTCCAAATTTATTTCAGTCCATTATATCAAGACACGGATTTGCTTTCAAGACAACATCAACTAGAAAATGACCGCATGTTCAAATGCAAATGTGTAGCTTGCATTAATAATTGACCCCTATTTATTAATCTAGAGAAAGCTAATTTTATTTCGAAAAATGACAAAACCCTATCTTGTCTGGTTTTAAATGAATGTTCAGTATTAAATCTTTGGAAAAAATTTAAAGTATGTGATTTAAATATTATAAAACAATTATATAAATATATAATGATGCTAGAAGAATATGCTCCATGTCTTGAACTGGTTTTCTTCCAAAGATTAATTGGGATGATTTGGCGATTATCAGGAAACCTCGAATATCCATAAAATGGTAATAATACTCTCGTTTTAAATTTCATATTCCATATATTCAGTGATGTACATGATACCCTATACAAAGTATCTGGAATACAAAATGCAAGATACTTTAAAATCAAGTATTTCAGATACCAGGTACAAATAACTTTCTGGAATGGTATCTGAAATACTATTATAAATACAAAATACGTATCTCTCAAATACTTTTTAAAGATAAAATTCTTTTGTAAGAAAACACATTTTATTGAATGTAAGTTTATTTTTTTACTTGAATTATTTATGAATAAATCGCGTTGATCGCGCAAATGTGACAAGATAAAATATTATATTTTTAAAGTTTTAATTGAGACTTCAGTAAAACCAGTTCTTCAAACATTTTGTCACTCATTTTTCTTCGATGAAGTCTCATTATAGGTACATCATTGGAAAAAAGTATCTTAGCAATCTTAGTATTTACAAAATACTAAGATACAAGATGAATATTCAAAAAATTATTTCAGATACAAGATGAAAATACGTATTTTGCATCTTGTATCTGTATTTCAAATACTTGTATGTTTTGAACTTCAAACTCCAAAGATTGGTATATTATATTTTTTTGTTTTGTATCTATACATGTATTATTAGTACATGAAGGTATTTTTTTTTAAGTATTGTTTTAATTCTTGCTTATTATATACAAGACTCTTAATTATTTTATTATATTTATAGAATTATTACTACTTAACTATACAACTGAATTTTCTTAATATTAACGCATGTTTATGAGATTTTTCAGTTGATCTCTATTTTTTTTCTTCTCATTTTCCATTTATCGCCAAATAAAATATCTGAAACACGAATATGTATTTTTTTATCCATTTACAAACACATTGTTTCGAAATTAATTCATACACACTAAACATATAAAACGATTTGTGTAATATTTTTTTAAGTAAAAAGAGAAATTTCTAGAAAGGAAATAGGGGTCATGGAATAAAGTTATAGGAAATGCTCATATTCATTTTCACGAGTTTGTTATTGGTATTGAATGACAGACGATTTTGAACAGTTTCGATACATGATGCCAAAGCTGTATTTGAAATAACATATGTTATAGTATTGATAAGTACATTTATTCATTTTATAATGAATGACTTGACTTTGACTTCAAAGGACATCATCATCCTTATCTTCTTCGTTTGAGTTCAAAGTCAAATTTTAAGCAAGAGAATAACTTTTTTTACTTTATCGTTTTTTTTCCGTTTATAATAACTTATCTAGATATTCGGTAAGGGAATATAGGTAGTTCGTGGTTCATTGTAAAAAGAATTATCTTTAAAATTACAAACACTACATTTTTATCCCCGAAAGACGAGAAATTTGAATATTTGTCACCCGTCTTTTCTCATAAGTTTGCGAAAATACTCCCGTAACCAAAGGGGTATTTCCAAGCGGAGTCCCCGACCACAAATTGCATAGCTTCTATCGCCTCTAGATAAATTCCTCACTGTTGATCATATATCATCGCCATCGATACATGATCAGCAGTTTGTAAAACAAACTAATCGTAGCCATAAAAAAAGGCGGATGTGAACGGCCGTTTCATATTACGAGATGTTGGATAGTTGTAAAAAATCGAGGATTGACAATCTTTGATTTCTGGAATTCGGTCGAATTCGTCATTTACGAAGAAAGCCGTGTGTTACCGACTATTTCCGAAGTTGCAAAGACGCAGTTTGTTCGCGACGTTACAACTTCGTCGTACAAACGCACAGGTTGAAAAGTGCATCATGATCAATCGTGAGGTGAATATCTTTCGGACTATATGATAGTAAGTATATCAGCAAATTAGTCATTTGATGATTGCATTTGTGCACCCGTATAGGCCGTGTGCTGGGGCAGGCGTTGAGCGCGCAACCGTTGCTCCACCACGTAGACCAGCTCGCAGCCGAGGTTCACCACCAGCAAGGCCTGCGTCATGGCTTCGTCTACGACTGCGTCTTCGTCTACGACTGCGTCTTCATCTACGTCTACGACTGCGTCTTCATCTACGTCTATGTCTATGTCTAAAGACTCCCGACAGATTAAGACGCCTCAGTTGAGCATGAGTGAAATCGAAACAAAGTTTATGACCAGTCTGCCTGAGGATCTTTTGAAATTTTTATTTTTTACATCAAAACAAAGCGATTGCGCGCGCATCAAACATGTCTACCAATATTTGCTTCGTTTACGACTGATGCCAAAAAAACGACAAGATACCAAATGCGATCACTTATCTACAGAATCAAAAAATGAAGGCAACAAACGTTTTGTTAATAAAAAAGACAAGGAAGCTCTGGATTTTTATAACACAGCAGTCAAATATGCCAAGAGCTCGGAAATAATTAGTGTTGCGTTCGGTAATAGATCTGCTGCTTTGTATCGTTTAAAAAAATATCATGAAAGCCTTTTAGATATAGGAAGAGCAATCAACGCAGGCTACAGCGAAAGACTTATGCCGAAACTGTTGCTTAGGAAAAAACAGTGTGAAGAAGCCATCGAGCTAATCCGAGTCGCCGAAACGGCAGCCCAAAATGAGAAAGAAAGAATGCGAAAAGAAATGTTTCAGCTACCCGAAAAACGTATGGCTGGTGTGCCTTGTGCAAGTGCGTCTCTCAAAATCTCTTATTCTGCTTCTATGGGCCGCGGCATAACGGCAACCGAAGACATTCAACCCGGTCAAGTTCTGGTTGTGGAGGATCCTTATGCGATTTTTTTCGAAAAAGAAAAATATAATGAGAGATGTTATTTTTGTTGCTCGCGAAACTTAGCTATGATAGCATGCAAAACTTGTACTCATGTTATGTATTGCAATGAAGAATGTCGGACCAAATCATGGAATCTCGGACATAAATTTGAATGTAGCATTATGTCTTGTTTATTCCATATGGACTTTCGTGAATTATCTTTGGCATCCTTACGAATTCTCCTGCGGGCCAGGTCTCAGTATCCTTCCTGGAATGAAATGTTCAAAACGATCGAGTCGGTTGAAAAAGAAACTGACCCTAAATTGAAAGGTTTCACTCTCAACTCTGACAACGTTTTGACTTATGATGTTAAAAATTATGCTCCGATCCATATGTTAGAAACTAATGTGAAAAAAAGGGATGAAGATACTATTTTTTTTGAATCTATCACTTCTGCAGTACTTTTGTACATGCTTGAAAAGTTTACACCTATTTTTGCAGACTGCCGAAACATATCGGAAGATGAATGCATATGGCGAGTTGGAGGTTTATTATTACAGCACGTCATGTCGACGTCGATAAATAGTTACGGCATTTGTGGTTATGTCCATAATTATCTAAATTTAAAATCTGATACTGTTGTTTTCGGTAGAGGAATTTATTCATTTTCTAGCCTGTTCAATCATTCGTGTGCTCCTAATTCAGATTATGTATTTCACGGAAATACAATTATAGTACTGGCCCAAAGATTAATCAAAAAAGGACAACAAGTTTGCATATCTTATGGGTAAGTGTGTGAATGTTAATTTTATTCGTTAGGAATATGTATCTTTTCAAAACTTCCAAATTTATTTCAGTCCATTATATCAAGACACGGATTTGCTTTCAAGACAACATGAATTAGAAAATGACCGCATGTTCAAATGCAAATGTGTAGCTTGCATTAATAATTGGCCCCTATTTATTAATCTAGAGAAAGCTAATTTTATTTCGAAAAATGACAAAACCCTATCTTGTCAGGTTTTAAATGAATATTCAGAAGTAAATCTTTGGAAAAAATTCAAAGAATATGATTTAAATTTTATAAAACAATTATATAAATATATAATCATGCTAGAAGAATATGACCCATGTCGTGAACTGGCTTACTTCCAAAGATTAATTGGGGTGTTTTGGCAGTTATTGCAAAACCTTGAATATTCTTAATATGATAATAATACTAGTGTAATATACTTTATATCCCAAAGATTAGTGTTTTATATTTCATGTTTTGTATCAATGCATGTGTATTAGTACATGTAGGTATTTTTTTAAGTATTGTTTTAAGTCCTTATTATGTACAAGACTTAATTATTTTTTTAGAATTAATACTACTTAATTATACATCTGAATTTTCTTAATACTAACGTATGTTTGTGAGATTTTTCAGTTGATCTCTATTTTTTTTTTCTCATTTTCCATTTATCGTCAAATAAAATATCTGAAACACAAATATGTATTTTTTATCCATTTCCAAACACATTGTTTCGAAATTAATTCATAGACGCTAAACATATAAAACAATCTGCGTAATATTTTTCTTAAACAAAAAAAGAAATTTCCAAACGGAAAATCAAATTCGCTGGGTAAGTCATAAAAAAAATAATTAATAACAACATTTCTCTAACTGGGAAAGAACAATCCAATTATATAATGAAATTAAAATAAGCAAAGCTCCTAATTATTTTCCCATGCATGGAAAAAAATACATGTTATGAAAAAAAGTTATAGGAGATGCTCATATTCAATTTTGGGAGTTTGTTATTGGTATTGAATTAAAAACGATTTTGAACAGTTTTGATAAGTAATGCCAAAGTTGTAGTAGAAATAACGAATGATATAGTATTGAGTACATTTATTGATTTCATAATGCATGATTTGACTTTGACTTCAAAGGGCTTTATCATCATTATCTTCTTCATTTAACTTCCTAGTCCAATTTTAAGCAAGAGAATAACTTTTTTTTAACTTTAGCGCTTTTTTCGTTTATTATAACTTATTTAGATATTTGATAAGGGAATATAGATAGTTCATAATTAAGTGCAAACAAATTATTTTCCCCGAAACTCGAGACATTTCAAAATTAGTCAACCGTCCTATAAACAAATACTTGCCAAAATACCCCCGCAACTAAAAGGAGCTTTCCAATCGGAGTCCCTGACCACCAGTTGGAGAGCCTCTACCGTCTCTAGGTAAATTCCTCATTGTTGATCATAAATCATTGCCAACATTATATGATCAGCAGTTTGTAAAACAAACAAACCGAAGCCAGAAAAAAAGTTAACTGTGAACGACCGTTTCATGTTACGAGATATTGGATAGTTACAAAAAATCGAAGATTGACAATCTGTGATTTCTGGAATTCGGTCGGATTCATCATTTACGAAGAAAGCCGTATGTTACCGATTATTTCCGAAGTTGCAAAGTCGTTGTTTGTATGCAACGTCGCAACTTCGTCGTACGAACTGACAAGTTGAAAAGTACATCGTGATTGGCCGTGAGGTGAATATCTTTCGAACTATGTAATTATAAGTATATTAGCCAATTAGTCATTTGATGATCCAAGGTTCGCCACCAGCAGGGCGTGTGTCATGGCTTCGTCTACGTCTAAAGACTCCCGACAGCCTACGATGCCTCAATTGAGCTTGAGTGAAATCGAAATAAAGTTTGTGACCAGTCTGTCTGGGGATTTTCCGAAATTTTTATTGGAGTTAACCGCAAAACAGAGCGATGGCGCGCGCATCAAACATGTCTACCAACATTTGCTTAATTTACATCTGATGCCGAAAAATCCACAAGACATCAAATGCGATCACTTATCTACTGAATCAAAAAATGATGGTAACAAACGTTTTATTAATCAAAATTACATAGAAGCTCTATATTTTTATAACACAGCAGTCAAATATGCTAAGAGCTCGGAAACAATCAGCGTTGCATTCGGTAACAGATCTGCGGCTTTGTATCATTTGAAAAAATATCAGGAAAGTCTTTTAGATATAGAGAGAGCAATCGACGCAGGCTACAACGAAAGACTTCAGCCGAAACTGTTGCTTAGGAAAAAACAGTGTGAAGAAGCCATCGAGCTAATCCAAGTCGCCGAAGCGGCAGCCCAAAATGAGAAAAAAAATATGCGAAAAGAAATTTTTCAGCTACCTGAGAAACGTATGACTGGTGTGCCTTGTGCAAGTGCATCTCTTGAAATCTCCTTTTCCGTTTTGATGGGCCGCAGTGTGATGGCAACAGAAGATATTCTTCCCGGTCATGTTCTGGTCATTGAGGATCCTTACATGAGCTTTTTGAAAAAGGAATATTTTTTCGATAGATGTTATTTTTGTTGTTCGGCTAATTATGCTATGATAGCATGCAAAACTTGTACTCATGTTATGTATTGCAATGAAGAATGTCGGACCAAATCATGGAATCTTGGACATAAATTTGAATGTAGCATTATGTCTTGTTTATTCCATATGGACTATCCAAAATTATCTTTGAAATCCTTGCAAATTCTTCTGCGGGCCAGATCTCAATATCCTTCCTGGGAAGAAATGTTTAAAACGATCGAGTTCGTCAAGAAAGAAACTGATCCTAAATTAAAAGGTTTCACCCTCGACTCTGACAATGTTTTGACTTCCAGTGTCAATAATTATGCCCCAATTCATATGTTAGAAACCAATATGGAAAAGTGTCACGAAAGTTTGATTTTTTCAGAATGTTTCATTTCGGCAGTACTTTTATATATGCTTAAAGAGTATACACATTTTTTTACGGATTTTCCAAACATTTTGGAAGACAATGATTACATTTGGCGAGCTGGCAGTTTGCTATTACATCACAGTATGATACTCAAGACAAATTCATTTTCAATCTGTACATACAAAGAAAATATTTTTAATTCAGTTATAGAGTTAGATTGTTTTGCTTCAGGAATTTATGCATTTTCTAGTCTGTTCAATCATTCATGTGCTCCAAATTCACGTTATATATTTTGTGGAACTACAATAAGACTATTGGCCTCCAGGTTGATTAAAAAAGGACAGCAAGTTTGCATTACTTATGGGTGAGTTTGTAAAAAGCATAATTATATATAAATATTTTTCTAAACTTATTTTATTTCAGACCAGAATATCATAATGCTGATTTGTCTTTACGACATTTTGAGTTAGAACATCAATACAAATTCAAATGCACATGTGAAGCTTGCATCAATCATTGGCCCCTACGTATTAATCTCAAGAGAGGTAATTTTATTTCGAAAAAATATAAGAAGTTTCGTGAATTTTTCAGTGAAGATTCAGTAGAAAATTTCCTAAAACATGATGACAAAAGATTTAATTTGAATTTTATTAAACAAGTATATAAGAATATGATGATATTAGATATACATGCGCCTTGTATTGAACTGGTCGTGTACCAAGATTTCATTTTAGATTTTTGGCGCCTGTTGGAAATGTGAAAACTTTCTGAATATAGGTCTAATACTAATGTTTTGAATTTGAAATTTGTAAGATATATACTTATTTTTAATTTTATGTGTTAGTATATTATACCAAAAGTTTTTTTAGTATTGTATATTGTATTTTTTATAAGATTAAGAAGTGTCTTATTCCATTATTCTATGTTAAATCTAAAACTTTGGTAGTAGCTTTATTGAAAATATGTATATTCAATATTTTTTAGAATTCATACATTCTTTCATTATGTCCAGAACTATTTTATATTTTTGCATGTTTATATTTATTTTGTAATTGTGTTGGATTTTCCAGTTGATTTATATTTTTCTTTCCCTTTCCATTTATCAGCAAATAAAATATCTGATAGACAAATATTCATTTTCTTATCCATTTCTGAATGCATTCTATTTCAAGATTAATTCGTACATTCTAAAAATACAGAACAATACGTATGATATTTTGTAAATGAAAAAAAAAGAAATTTTTATTATAACCAAATTTTCTTAGTAAATTTCGAAAGAAATTAAATAATCAGAAACAACACTTTAACTACTTCCAATGATTTCATATTCCTCAAAAAATTACAGTGTATTCTATACCTTTTGATTGAGGATTGCGTAAATTATGAATTAAATATTCCGAATAGATATCGCGAAAACCGTGAACATTTTTTACTTGGGTCCATGTTTCGGACAGGGGCGGTTGACAATAAAAGAAACGAAACGGTTACTTGATCAAATCAACTTATTAGTAATAGATTTTGATAAAATAGTAGTTTTTACGAATTAAAAATTTGACATTCTTGTGCAATGATGACCGTAGTTTTCGATATTATGCACAATTTTAATACAGTTTCCAGATAATGAACAACTATGCCGACCGGTAGCACGTTTTGACAGTGACGGACTGTGAGGGTTAGTGGTGTTCTATCGCGCAGGGTCGGTTGTTAGGGTGTTAGGGTGCACCCTAATATGCAACCCCATATATTTTTGTAGCCATAAAACCATAATTTATCGTTCAATGTTGAAAATGGACGGAACGACGAATCTTAAACCGCAACCAGACATAAATTCGTTGCAGCGATCGTTGTCTAATAATTTGACCCGCGACGGTTTATTAGTAAAGTTTTCATTAGATTTGGCGGCAAAACGCAGCAATGGCGCTCGCGTTAAGCATTGCTACCAATACATGCATCGCTACGAACTGTTGCCAATCAAACCTCCCTTAACCAAATGCGATCAGCTTTCTGCCGATTTTCGAAACCGAGGGAATAAAAGCTTTGCGAAAGGACAAGACATGGAAGCTCTTTGTTTTTATAGCAACGCCTTGTTATATGCGACCACCCCTAAACTTTTAAGTTTAGCTTATGCGAATAGGTCGGCGGTGCTTTACGCTTTAAATAAATATGAAAAGTGCCTTATAGATATAGAAAGAGCCTTCGAAGCTGGTTACGATAATGAACTCAGGCCGAAGTTAGAAAAAAGGAGAGAGCTCTGCAAAGAAGCTATGACTAAAGTACAAGTTGTAGATGATGATTTTGATGTAAACAAGGCGCGTAAAAATATGTTTGAAATGTCCGAAAAACGAATGATCGGTGTGCCCTGTGCAAGCGTATCTCTTGAAGTTTCTTATTCTTCTTCTATGGGTCGTTGTGTGGTAGCAGCAGAAGATATTTTACCTGGTCAGGTTCTAGCCGTCGAAGATCCTTATATAATTAGCTTGTGGAAAAATCACTTGAAAATTAGATGCTATTTTTGTTGTTCTCTCAATGATACTATGATTCCTTGTAAATCTTGTCCTTATGTTATGTTTTGTGATAAAAACTGTTTTGCCAAGTCTTGGAATCTCAGACATAAGTTCGAATGTCCTATTATGTCTCGACTCATAACTATGGATTTCACGAAAATAGAATTGCTGTCTTTGCGAGTTCTTTTACAAGCCAAATGTCAACATCTTTCTTGGAATGATTTATTCAAAACTATTGAACTTGCTGAGAAAGTTAGTGACCCAAAACTAAAAGGTTTTGTTTGTGAAAATGATATTTCAGTATATGATTCTAAGTATTACACTTCCATTCACATGTTTGAAACTAATTTGGAAAAAAGAGATAATTCCGATATATTTCATAGATGTGTTGCATCTGCTGCACTGTTGAACATGTTGATAGTATACACTAGTTTTTTCAGTGACTGTCCAAATATGCTGGAAGATATTTTAAATATTGAGGAAAACGAATATTTATGGCAAGCCGGAGGTCTGATGGTCCATCATAATATGACTTCAGCTTCAAACATGCACAGTATTGATGCTTTGTTAGAAGTATCACAAAATTCATTTCTGACTGATACTAATTTCGCTTCAGGAGCTTATGCATTTTTAAGTCTCCTCAATCACTCATGTTGTCCAAATGTTGGACGTGTCCATTGTGGAACTACGATTTTATTGATTGCTATAAGACCTATAAATAAGGGTCAGCAGCTATTTGATAATTATGGGTTAGTTTTATAATTTTCTAATGTTAATGTTTACAATTAGTTTATTTTCTTTTTATATCAACATAATTTCAGGCATCATCATGCTTTGACTCCAATGTCAGTTCGTCGTTCAGAATTACAACATCAATACAAATTTGTATGCAGATGTGAAGCTTGCCTAAACTCTTGGCCTTTGTACTACGAACTTAAAACAGCAAATTTTGACAAAAAGGAATCTAAAAAATTTAATAATATAATAAATGCAGAATTGGTAGAAAAACTGCAAAGTGGTGATAAAAAGGTTGCTTACAGTATTATTAATAAGTTATATAAAAATGCTACAATTGCAGAAAAATATGCTCCATGCAAGCAACTTTCTGATGTTCAGGAAACTATCAAACAATGCTGGGCTTTATTTGGAAATATAGAACCTTTTTATTATTCTTCGCTTTCAAAGCAATTTGAGTTGATAAATTTATAAACTTTGCCATATGTTTTCAGTATTTATTAATTAAGTAAACTTAATAATGTTACGTTTTAAATATTATTGCATTTATAATGTAATATCAGTCCATGACATCCGCGTATCTCATATTCAATGTTGGCTGTTATGTTATTTGGATACTCAACCAAATTATTATACATACTTGAATTCTAAAGAATGTTAAAAGAGAATTTCTTATTATAGAGATGATTAAGTTGTTTAATATTTTCTTTTTTTAATATCCATTGATTTTCATGGAGTTTTTTAGTATGCAAAACATATATTAGAAATATTAAATTTTTTTTACTATGTGAACTTAATAGTTTTCTTTTTGTAAAACTTACATATTTACAAATTTATTTCTATTTATGTTACTCAAAAAATATATGATATATGTTATTAGTTTCATCATATTCAGCTTGTGGTCACTGATTGGAAACTTACATTTCTAATAATATGAAAAGTTCGGCCATTTTATTTTATTTTGTATTATTCATCCAAGCATTCAAATTTTTCATTATTCATAGTAGATAAACTGTTTTTCATTATTATAAAATGTTCAAATTGACTATATTATCCATATTTATTTCCTAATACTAATTCAACCAAATTTATTTAATTTTGTCACGTTTGATTTCGTTATTATTCCTAATATTATATATGCAATGAAGTTTTGCACTTGTTTTATTGTATTATAAATTGTATTTGTAATAATTTGAGTACTTACTCAGGGTTTTGTGTGCCAAAGAAAATTTGTCTTTTGTGTTCAATTATGAAAAAAGATATTTCGTTGACTTTTTTTGATTTTTTCGAATAATTTTTAAGTTAAAAAATAAAAAATATTTATGGAATGCTTCCTTATAGTCTGGATTGCTTTTTAGATAAAAACTCTAAAGGTCTAATATACAATCCAACGTTGCATTTTGATTTTTGTGTGATTTCATCTCATTTGTTTACAAGGATAAAATCACATGTTTGTTGCACCATTAATTTTGTCATAATAAATAAAACTATATGACAGTATCTAAATATGTGTGTAGCCCCACTTGAAGTTCATGTTTTTCATTACAATTATTGTTGCTCATTGAAAACAGTGAAAATTCTAATAATTACTGGTTGATCTTTTATGAGCATTTTATTTATGAATAATAAAATCTAATTGAACCACTAAAAATGTAAGCAATTGGTGATTGTTTTAAGAAAAGATTGTAATCAGCTATTTTTTAATCTTATTGTTAGTTTTTATGGAAAATATTCAATTGTTAAAAAAGTTTATGTTATTTTATCTCACCACACAGAGGCTGCGCTTTCATGTCATATTGATAATTTAGTGTTTATTTTCATTGAATTATTTTGATATTAAGTTTGTATTATATATTTTTCATGAATTTTTTCCCACATTTATTGAAAATTAAAAAAAATATTAATTCCTATTTTGATTTTTTTCTTATCTCAAAAATATTCTTCAGTTGAATTTAAATCTAAACCAAAGGCTTCAATATAAATTTATTATTGGTTACATTTAAAATTAAACATTTGTTGGTATAATCAATAATTACAAAATTGCGATTAGTTATTTTATATATTTGTGGATTTTTTTATATTCAGTAGAACTTGCACATATTTTTTCATTACTGGCTAATAAGGGTAATATGAAAAATACATATTATATATTGATATGTAATTGTAAATAATTAAAGAAGAAAATTCAATAAGTTTCAATGAAAACCGTCGCTTTCACCTAAGTTTCATTATGATTTTTATTCAGTCAAATTTGTATCATAAAATCTTTGTGGTATATTTTCATCAAAATATGAATCTATAATTTTCTAAGATTATAAAAATAAAGTTTTAAATTTTATAAAACATAAAAAATACTTATATAATTTATTAAATATATCAAACTAATGTCTGAAATTCATTAAAATAAAGGAAATAAATCCAATTGCAATGTTTGAACTCATGTTCATAATATTAATTCTATTGCCATTATTATTATATTTTATCCTGCCTTCAACTTCTGGATATATTGGAGTTTTATCAGTGAGATAATTAACTACAGTATCTACATCATTAAACTGTAAAATATTACTAGATGTCACGTTATCTCTAAACATCGTAAACCCGTCACCACCTTGATATAAAAATTCAGGAATGAGTATTTTGTATGATTCTTCTTTTCTCACCATTGTGTATTCTGGCACATCGCATTTTCCACAACGAATATATGCAGAAACCAATCTCGATCCCGGAGGTTTTTCCAGATTATATGTGACATGCAACCCTGAGTATTGTAAAAATCCTCCAGGTGCATCACTTGGATTATAATTGTATACAGATTGTTCTAATGCTAGCATCAGAATTTCTCCAGTCAAAACGACTGAAACAATTGCATTGTCAAACGGTAGAACTGTCATTATATCTGCTCTTGTTATGTTGCCATCTACGCCTTTAACATCGATAAATGATCTTATGCCACCTCCTTGAATGACTGCAACAGGTGCATCAGTCCAACTAGAATTATCTTTATAATCTAACAAATATGTGTATATCATAGCATCTGTCAACATATTTCCTATGTTGCACTCTTCAATACGACATAACATAGTGTTATTTCCACCCAAAAGAACTTTGGTTTTTCCTACGACTTGTTTCGATAATGCTGTTATTCCTGGTCTATATTTTTCTAATAAATCAAGCACATCTTGTTCTTGAGGAATGGTACTGTTCAATAAAATTGGTTCTCCGTCGAATTCTATTAATTCCCCTTCAGAATCGAATATCACATGTAGCTTTCCTAAGTATTTTGTATAAGCATATGCTTGGACTACTGGAACTGTTTTTCCTGAGCTCTGCTTTTCTATAGTCGGATATGGACCTTGCTTTTCTTCTATATCTGGTACATTGCCATTCCATAAAAATGTATTTGTATGTCCACCGATCACTAAATCTATTCCATTAACGCTCCTTGCAATCCTTCGGTCAGTGTCATATCCAGAGTGACCTAAAGCAATCAAAATTTTCACTCCTTCACTTTTTAGTCTGTCTGCTTCCCTTTGTATAGCAGGTACTTCATCTTCGTATTCCACTTGATTTGGTGCCACTAAGAATTTGGTGTCAGGAGTCAAATAACCAATAACTCCAATTTTGGTGCCGTTTATAGTAAAAACTGTTGATTTTCGAAGATTAACTTCTTTTTCTAATTCAGGCTCCTTATGTACATCTATATTAGCACACAGCACAGGACATTTTAAATTTTCTATGAAAGGTGTTAAGCCGCTGACTCCTATGTCAAACTCGTGATTTCCTAAAGACTACAAATTTGTGATTAATAATTGTACATAATTATGGAATTATAAAATTTTATAAAAAATCTACTGTCTTTCGGTCATACCACTGCATCAGGTTTCAACATGTTAACGAACGATGCTGCAATCTCCCATCGATACACAGAGAACCAAACGGTTCCAGTATACGTGTCACCAGCATTTAAATAAAGTACTGGAGGACCCTTCCCTTGTTCAGCTTCTTTACGTGCTGCTCTCACTCTATATTAACATTTCAACATATAAATTGTTCACTTATGTCTTCAAATCAAATTATTTAAAGCCAAATATTTTTGTAAGAATCAACATTATTTTTGATAAAAATCTATGTTTTAATTTTTGATTGGAAATCTTGTTTTATATAAAGTTGCCTTAATTATATAATAAATACCTGTTGGCGACCCTGGCAAATCCACCATAACATTTTCCTTTGCTAGCGTCGCCTTCGCTACAAGTTGAAGAAAGTTTTGAAGTCTGCTCAAAGCGGGCGTGCATGTCATTATTATGCAATATTAAAAATTCAAATGTGGGTGGCTCCCGATTTATTGTTACAGACAATACTTCATTTATAGCCAGCAAACCAAATATGGTAAGTAATTGCCTCATGATAGTATAATATATTGCTGAAAGCATAAATGGAAAAGGTTTATTATTTTGTATTTTACTCGCATAGTATTTTTTTTCAATTTCAGTTAATTTTTGATTGAAATGTGTATGGTAAGGTTTTCATATTTATTTTATGAAAATATCTATAATATATAACTTCACATACAAATACAGTATCTTTCTTAATTGCCGTTATCATTATAAATATTTTTCAATTAGGCATATTTTTATAATAAAAATTTATCTATTAAACGTCGTTTTTATATTCTAAGGCTTCATTAATATGATCAGTTGCATATTACTACCATACTTCAGCAATATGTACATGTATTTTTCGAAAATTTTCATTCAAATGAAGTTCATAGTCCGATTTATCTACAAATGATAAATGATAAATTTTATGAACAATCTGACTGATTTTGATTTAATTATTTTCTTTATCATGCACTTTTGTTATCACAGCTGCTTTTGTTATCTGCGGTAGATGATAATCAAGAAGCAGAAAAGGAAAAAAAACATCTGTTAACATGTCATCAAACCTATCAAATGACAAACGCTAGAATCTTGCCTTCTTCCTCAACTTTAATGCGCGAATGATACATTCATTGTAATGATATGATTAATCTATAATTGTAACTATGAACATCCGATTTTTTAATACAATTTGGGGAAAAAAATCGATAGTTTTGGACATATGAGTTACATGATGTGTTCATGTCCTCTGAGCAGTTATATTTTTCATTTAATACAAACTTTAAATATAATTGTGCGATAAAAGTATAAATATTCAAAATCTGTATTTATCTGATTTGTTGCTTATTCTAATAAATTTTTAAAGTATTTTCTGAAAGTGAAATTATATTCGAAAAATTTTCGTTTTTATTTATTTTCTATCTCACGATAAAAAAAAATGCGTGAGTGTATCGTTATTGTATGTATACAGTTTTGTTGTCGTTGTTATATTCATAATTTTTATGTTAATATATAAAAATTTTGATTCTCACATGGCAATATATAATATACAAATCGAAAGTGGAAACGCGAATTAATAAAAAATGTTATTATAAAAAAGGAGGGCAATGAACACGCATAAAACGAAAAAGTACTAACACACACTTGATAAGAATTTCTCAAGGTAGACAAGAGTCGAATTTATTGAAATTTAATTTAAACCAAATAGCAGAACGAACGAAAGGTCGAAAGACCAAATGAAGTACCACACAATTTCGTCTCGACAATACGACAAAATTAAGGACGAAACGTTCAGATTTGAACCGTCGTTATTATTGAAAATTCGCGAAATTAAACAAACGAGATTACCGGAAGGCTAGATAGTCGTTGAGAAGTCATAGTGCAATTTGCGAAATTGTCCTGCTGTGTTTGCAAATTTTCAATTATGCTCAATGTATGGGCGTTGAGGTGATGCCATGGTCTTATTATGAAATTTAACAATTCGATCGTGACTGCGAGAGGATTTTATAATCCATATGAATGGACATTGGTTATCTTCAGGATTTTCATATTGAGTAAATTTGTTTAGCTTGCTGAAGGTTCATATACGCATTATAGAAGTTTGGTGATAAATAACGCGGTTGGTGTTTGGTTGTGATGGTTTGAAATCGTTTGAAAGGAATAGTTTTTTTTAAATTTGTTGAATATTTTTAGACTCTTTGGGAGCTTTTTCGTTGTGTTTAAAGATGAGCATATTCATGATAGCATGAGCTGTTTTTTTTTAAGTTTTATTTTGGTTAGCTAACCAAAGCATAAATTAACTATTTTTTTCCGAAAATGGATTTATACCACTTTCGAATAAACCGGCTCATACCAAAAAGGACTATACAACGAATTTTATACAGGCTATTTTTTAATTTACACATATTTAACAAGTACTTTTGCAAACATTTCGATGTCTAAGGATTTCAGATTTTTTTTATTTTAAGAAACTATTTTCGTAGTCGTCATCATTATCAATTACAGTTACAGTGCAATGAAAGACTTTTTCGGTACAGCTATGTCTATTAATTGACCGCGATGTATGTTGCTTAACTTCTGTGATCACTGATCGTTCAATCAAGTCATATTATTAACTTTTCATAAACATACAATACGTCAAAAGATTGGCAAATATTATCAGTGAACCTTAACATTTATAATTCTGAAAAAAAAAACTGAAAGCTTTTTCGAACACGCCGTTATATTTATTTGCAAAATATTCAAAACTAAAATAACCCAAAAATCAAAGAAAGACCTATTTCTGTCTCGATATACAACATTTTCTCCTTTGCACGACCACCAAAGTCGAAAAGTGCGGAACTCGTTTTTCAGCACAGCCTTGAACCAACAAACAAAATGTAAAGCACATTTCGGACCGATTCTAAACCGAACAGTTTCCGAAGAAGAACCCGACGTGAATTATTCATGAAAAGAAAAATAGGCAGTGTCTTTTGATGTTAATCGCAGCCCGGACGACAAAAATTTCGTTACTGAAACATTTAAGAGTCAATTAGGCTCAATTCGTCAACGCCTAATACTGCGGTTGTCTCTTTGAATTTTTTTTTTCAAATTAACTGACACTCATAATTATGATGTCGTTTTAATAGTCGGTCAAATAGAAATGTAGAGTTTGATTCTATTATTTTTTTAATATTAATTGTGGGCTGGTTTATTGCGTGTAAAGTTTGATGTGTTTAAAATTGATTAATATGCATGTGTAACAATATGTATATGTATGTATTATATGTGAATAGTAAGAAATTTTAACTTCAAAAAACATGTAATGAAGAGCTAATTATAGTTACTCTTTTAAATTTTGATTTTTTTCTTGATTCTTCTTATTTTCGTTATCAAATCGATATGGTGTGATAACTTTGATCATAAAATATCTAAAAAATCATATTTTTTCAATAAATATTTCTTGTTATCTAATAACCGTTGTTATATAATTAATGTTATTATCTAATTAATGTTGTTATCTATAATAATTAACTTTTTTATCTAATTAACATATCTAATGAACGTTTTTATTTAAGATTACTACACTAGTGCTAATTTTCACATATGATATTTTGAAAATTCCTTTTTTTGTATTGATGAATACAAATATATTTCACTAAAACATGTGAAACGTTTTAGTATTTTCAAATAACGCATCGTGAAGAGATAACAAAATTAGTTTACTTCGTGTTTAATAAATTAGCATGTCAAAAGATAAAACCTTAGTTGAAACTTGAAGTGTTTTGTTCATATCAACAGTTTTATTTCGACGAACACAGGTTCTTACCGACTATAGAAGTTAAGCGACGCGTGGCACGGTCATTCAACAGATTCAACTGTGAACTTCGATCTGAAACTATTTAGTGAGTGATCTTAAGCATTCAATGACGAATCGAATATGAACATTGTAGGCTGCATATGATAATTTCTGTAAAATTATATGGTGATGATGATCTTCAATGGGAAATTAAAAATAGAAAATTACAGCATTCAGCAATTTTCCCCGCAGAAAATTCTCAAGAACCATACAATAAAACGCTCACGTATAATATGATAATTAGCAAAAGGCGCAAACAGCTTCAAATATTTTCATAATAATTATATGCAAATATGCATTTATGAATGAAAATTATGTTTGCTTTGTCACACAGACGCCGTGAAAACGTTCGAACATCACGGAAAATTGGTCAAACGAAAAATAATATAAAAAGCGAAATAATGTATCTTAAAGTGGACGTAGATTTGGCATTTTTTCAACCTGCCGTGACGAATTCGCACTGTAACATTTTTTTTTTCATATAAAAAAAAATCATAGTAAATGTTGATATAATGATTTCCGTTGACAATGAAATCGGACAAACAACAACATTTGTGTAAACTCCGGCCACACTTGACGTGTGTGAATCATGATTGATATTCTAAATCACATGTGTCCGAGCAAACAAGCCTTGAAAGGGTTAATCTTGGATTCGGTAAAAGTGTTCAAATAAAGAAAATATGTCGCGCCGTCACATTTCAAACGATTATTTAATGAAAACGTTTTGATGGGTTGTGACAGCGCCATTAAACATGTCTGATTATTTGAAGTTTGTTATTCGGGCTAATTTTCTAAAAGTGTGTATACTTTTTCGAAGAAAAATTATCAAACTTGGATAACCTTTGTAGTTTAATTAATAGGTTTCGTCAAGGGTCATGTGTATACGTAAATATAATATATTTTGATTTATTACTTAACGTGAAATTATTATCTAAATATTATAATACATAATTTATTACAATATATAATATGTTAATTATCTAAATTTTCATGTGATTGTTTTAACTTCTATGGATTAAAAAAAATAACAGTATTAAGTGAATTCAATTTCACAAAAGCACCTGATTATTATTGTTTATTACCTATTGTTTTTGACTAATGCATATATGATGGAGATTATTGATTAAGGTTTTTTCTCTTGAATCGTTCGTTTTCGATTTATTATATTTGAATTTCAAAAGAAAAAATTACATATTTCTACCTTAACTTTTTGAAAAAACAGATTATTTATAAAATACAAGCTTTCAAACTCTGTAAATAATGTGAAATTTAATACATTTTGCTATATTCTGTATAAATATTTATTTATTTTTCTTATATATACATGTAAACTGTAATATATGAAAACACGTTTTAATTTATTGATTAAAAATTTTAATTCAATTTGGATAATGTCTCATAAACATCAAAATCAACAACCATTTCAAATTCAAAACCAAGTTTCGAACATTTATGAAAATCATTCGAGATGAAAACGCTTAACGTAAAAAAACGATGACACGAAATCATATTAGGATGTCAAATTTACTGATAATCCGGTAAAATTTATTCTAATTGGCGGTTTATCGGTAAATTGAATTTGAAAAAAACGTACACATATAAAAACCGACTTTTTTAAAAATTATAAAAAAAACCGTTTTTTTTAAGTATTTGGAAATTATTCGAAACACAATAAAAATCGTTTTTATTTACCGATAAATTACCGAACTGTTTTCAGGTCATTTACCGTAAATGACATCCCTAGTTCCTACAATGACGTTTACCACAAAAAAATATTTCGACCTCCACAACTACATTAAAAAATAAACCTTTTAACAAACAAATACCTTTTCGACGGACTTTGACAAAGCGGTAAAAACGGCAAAACGGCTCCTATCCTATCGCCGAATCCTTTCGAGTCATGGAGGCTTCTTCGGGTCACTTTTTTGTCCTTTTCGGAATGCTGGCGCCAAAACCGATCAACAGGTCCGTCAGCTTCGAAGCCTAAAACTTGTGTGATGATTGTTGGTCGTCAGTTCGCCAGGCCACTGTCTGAAAAAGGCGTCGTCAACCGTTTCCGAAACGCAAATTTGGTTCGTTGTCAATTGACGACGGTTTCTGGGAGGTTTATGCTTTTTTGTTTTTTTTAACGGCCAATTTTGTTCCGATGGAAAAGGTGAAACGGATGCATAAAATTTGTGTTTGGAAATGAAATTTTTAATTGATGTGTGAATCATAATTTTTTTTATAGTGAAAATTAGGGGTGTAAAATATTATATCCCCTATACATAATCACGGATTTCTGTGTATGTGTGTCTGTCTGTTCGAATGACGCTCGCGACTTTAGATATCCAAATATGGTCTTTATGCATATACAGTTAACGTCTATAATATGATGCTTATTACCCACTAACTACTGGCTTTGCCTATATGGCGTCTGGTGACAATAACAAATGAACTATTTTGATTTTATTAATTAAATATTAAATATTCAAATCGGGTACGGGCATCGACCTTTCGACTTTCATCAAACTTTGCATTCACAGCCGATGTTATCAACATGGGGCCTATATACTAGTATTATATAATCAAAGAAATATTCATACAATGTCATCCCATACGCTAAATATTGTTAGATTTTTTATAGTAAAATATTTTACGAGTAACAGTTCAATAACATTTAAATCATCAAAGTTAAATAATTTTCGATATTGCAAATAGAAACGAGTACCTTCAATATTATATTTTCGAAAGCAACTTCTTCACGAAAAAATCCCAATGATATCACAAAGATAATTTTTAGAACAAATTAAATATTCAATATATAGCAATAATGAAAATCAACTAAACAACATAAATTTTTTTCCCACAAAAACCAATTTCAACACAAACACAAATTCAAAAGCTCACAACGACCTTCTTTCAAAACAAAAAAAAAAAAAACAAATAAAACAAAACAAAAAACCATCAACAAGAAATCTCTCATAGGCTCGCCGGTCACGAACACATCATATTTTTGGTATGGCGGTCCCGCCCGCAAGTATGGGGGCTCGGGGGGCGCACGCTCGCGTCCCGGGTGGCCCCCCGGGGGGGGCGCAGGTCGCCGGCTTGTAAATGGCTTGGCCCCACCCCGGCCCGCGCCCCCTCGCCCCCTCCGCGAGCCGGACAAAAGCCCATTGTGCGAGGGGGCGCGTGCGGGGGCCCTCGTAGGCCTACGCCCCCCCTAGTCCGCCCCCCCCCCCGTTCTGCCGTGAAAGCCTTTTACACTTTTATATGGCGGTCGCGCCGCGATAAGCTCGTTTGATATTGTTTTTCATGGGTTTTTCTATTTTAATTTTAGTTTTTTTAAATGTGGAATTGATGATGATTATGATTTCGATGAGTTCGTTTGTTTTTTTTTAATAGAAAAAAATTAATTAGAGTTTTTTTATTGTAGAATTTTTTTATTGATGAATCCTGCGGTGGCTAAATTAAAAATATCATTAATTTTATTTATGCTTGTCTTCAGTTACTTTTCGATGCTAATTAAGTAAATTGAAGCGCAATGTAAACATGGAATGTTCATACTTGAATATTACTCATTTGCATATTTAGACTATATAAAAAAATTATAATATTGATTAAATTGATAACTATACAATTTTTTATATGTGAAATACAAAAATCTTTCAAAAACGACTTCATCAAAGTCATTTTTGAAATTAATTCAACCACATTCTATTTCGAGCCATAACATTTCCTTCTTTTTACGGATTGAATATTTAATATTGAATAACATTTTTATTTTTCCTACGATTCAAAACGCGTTATTGTTACAAATCATTTTTTTTATATAAAATACAAAGCTGCTGAAATTTCATTTAAAAAAAAAACGTATATCCTTAATATATGTATCATTTATAAATTGACGAACATACAATGTTTAATATGAATATTTGTCATTTACGCATTAGAATTGCATAGAAATAGCTGTTATTGCTTGATTTTTTTTTATTTATAATGTAAAAGTAAAACAAACAAAAAATATATTCTAAATTTAAATGACTTTTCCTTTGAACATTCCAAATATTTTTCCAATCGATTCAACACTAAATAATAATTCAATATTAGATATGATTCAAATATGTTGGTTTATTTAGTTGATTCATACATTCAATGACTTCAGCAGTATCAAAAATATCATCGAATTTAGTAAATCAAAATTATATTTAACCGTCATATAATAATATTTCATTGAAAACATTAACAGAAACATTACAGAAGTTCCACCCCGGCGGGAATTCGATAAGAATTTATCTTGTGGAAACTTTACAGCACAACTCGCGAGAACAATGCAGTCTAGCCCCGAGGCAAGTTCCGCTTTCTACAACGCAAAACCCACACACACACAAAACTTGAACCGTCGAAATTCCGAAACGCAAACGAATTTCGCAATTAGAACGCGAAAGACAAACCCGACAAACGGAACGGGTCGAAGGGGGAGGGACAAAAATGGCGTCGTTCGCGCGAAAATGGCGAAACGCACAAAGGCGTGAAAAATATCGGAAGTGGGCTTTGACGCGAAATTCATTAGAAGCAATTGAAAGCGTCGACATTTGACATCGTGGGGTTTTGCCGAGGCCCTCTTGATGGATCGTCGGTCGTGACAACCTTTGTTTCAAGAGACGGACCCTTATCGTTAGGAAATTATATTTGTTTTTGTCCGACGCGGATATATATCGCCGGGTCCGACAGTCGGATGTGTGTGTTTTTGTATTTCGTGGTGATTGAATGGGTTTTGGGATGTGTTTGTTTTTTGTTTTTTTTGGGAATTTTTCGATGGGTTGGATGTTGCGGAAGATGGAGGTTTTGGTTTGGGAATGTTGAAACAAATGATTTCGTAGTTAAAAGACGGTGTAGTTGAAGGTTTTAGATGTACAGACGGACCTCAACGCATTCGACTTTCGGACAATTCGCTATTTCGCACATTTTGAAAAAATCGTTTTTTTTTAGATTTTTTGGCGATAATGCACAATATATACTGTATTATGGTAATTTTTGAAAAATTAAAGTCTTAAATATCAGTAATTGGTGTTTTTTTTTTTTACATCCCACTACTTTCGAACATTTAACTTTCGCATACGTTTTCAGGAACCAATCATGTGCGAAAGTCGAGGTCGGCGTGTATTTCAATCGAATTAAATTGAAAAATATTCTCATATATTTATTTAAGAATTTTTTTACGTTTGTTAAAATGAAATATATTATAATTATTAAGATTTGATCGAAAATGAAAAAAAAACAGTTTATTATAAAAAAAAGTTAGTTTGAAATAGTTGTTATTAATAAATTTTGTATTTAATGATGAAATATTATTTTAACTGATCGAATAAAAAAAATTAATCTCATGTAATGTTATAAAATAAAATAATTATGTATTTATGTGCAATGAGACTCTTTCGAAGCCTATTTAACTCAAAATAAAATATTTTCAGTTATTGGTAGTCATGAAAAGATCTTAGCATTTGTAAATAAAATAAATAAAAGCCATTATAATAAAATATTTAAATCCTTGTTAATTTCTAAAAAACGTATACAATTTAGTAAAGATTATCTGAAAACAAATGAACTAGATCTCAAGAAAATTTTAAATGATTTGTCAAAAACTTAACATTAATATTTTGAAGTAAACACAGTGGATAAATTATCAAAAATAAAAAGCATGACAAAATAGATAATTGTATTAAAAAAATAATTGAAATAAAACCGTTCGACGAAAAATAAACCAAAAAATATTCAAAAAAACAAATAAAATAAAAAATAAAATAAATAAAAACCCACCTCACACAAGAAAACAAAACCTCAACACACAAACAAACAACCATCGATCCGAAACAAAAAAAAAAAACGAATCCATAAATTAAAAGAGTATGCGAATGTCGCGAAGGTGGTGTTGTCGGGGGGGTGTCGTGCGCGACATTAACGCTCACCGCTCTCCAAGAGGGTGGCCTCTGCGAGCCCGCCAGCTCCTCTGCAGCCCTTTGCAGGACCTGCAGGGCTCCTGCAGAGGCTCAGCTAACTTGCAGGGCCTGCAGCGAGCCTGCAAGGCGACCCTCCTTCCGTTTTTTGCGAGCCGAGCTCGACCCTTTGTGCTGAACCGCACGTGCGTCCTTGCGGTCGGCCGCCATTTTGTTGCGTTTTTTTGTTGTGTTCGGTTCGAGTGCGTGTTTGATGTTCTTTGATTTTGGTTTTTTTTGTGAGAATTGTCCATTTGAGATGTTTATGCGATTGTTTATGAGTTGTGTATTTTAAATTTTCAGATTTTTATATTATATTTTTTGAAGCAAATAACTCTACATATTATCAATTTATATTGATTCGTTTTTGAAAGCTCTTCTTTTTATCTTTTAAAATCATCATATGTATTTTGTTTAATAGACTAAATCATACAATTGTATAGGTTTTTAAGTTTTCATTTGATAAATTTTTTTTTTAATGATGTCAATTCCATTTGTTTGAATCGGTTGTTTATTAAAATAGAATACATTGAAATCTTTTTTTATTGTCTGTAATTTTCTGTTACATTATTCATTATGTAATATGTGGTGGTTCTAAATATATCTCAATAATGATGAAAACGAATATGAGGTATTTACAGGA
>JAOXNN020000074.1:6123481-6140576 GCA_028571205.2 Hydropsyche betteni | reverse complement strand
AAATCCATGGAACGCATCTTCACTTTTTCTATGTGAATCATATCTTTTTTTATGCGAT
This sequence comes from Hydropsyche betteni, assembly GCA_028571205.2. Taxonomy (NCBI): domain Eukaryota; kingdom Metazoa; phylum Arthropoda; class Insecta; order Trichoptera; family Hydropsychidae; genus Hydropsyche; species Hydropsyche betteni. The sequence continues at coordinate 6,140,518 of JAOXNN020000074.1, read as the reverse complement.
TTCTTTTTGTGCGACTTGCTTCGGAACGCATCTATCGCACAAAAAGAGGTTTGAGTGTATTGTACTATATTTTAGATCTGCGTACTATATACTGTTGAAGAAATACATATATAGTACGCGAAAATACTATATTTTCAACACCGAAACCTAAAAAACAAACCTTTCATTTTACACAAATGAAATGAATCTTTAATTGAATATTGAAATGGACGGCCTTTACTCTGAAATAACAATATTAAATTAAATCTTTGCAAAAGTAAAAGTTTTAGTGCGTTTACGGATAAAACTATAAGCCAACGGCATCATATTTTTAAAATTACTGAAAATAACTTGCCAAATTTATTTAAAATAATTTAATTCCTGCTCTCTATTCCCGCCACTTCGGCATTCACAGAAAGGATATTCTTGGTTATGAATTCGAAGTGGCGAGCAGAACGAAGCAAATGTAGTACATCATTAATTAAAAATCAGCTTTTGATTTAATTTAATGTAAAAATTGAATATCATAAAGCATATGACACTTTTATTTCAAATAAAAATTTGTCAAAAATACAAGAATTGCAAAAAAAAAATACTTTTCGTAAAAATAAATGAGTAACAAACAAGTATATCTCTATTTTTTTCCCGCCTTTTCCATAAAATACTATATTTGTTTGAAGCCTACTATATTTTTTATAGCTTACTTTGAAAAATACTATTTTTCGCCGAAAAGATGTCGGCAACCCTAATTGGCACGTTAAAAAGGACCGAACGATATTGTAACGGCAATTTACAATCCGTATTGCACACGAAAGGGGGAGTACCAAAATATAAATGCGCCCAAGTGAGGGGGAGAGTGAGTTCGTCGACACGACAGTCGACACCCCTTCGCTGAGATTTGTCACGTTTCCCGCGCTCGATTGCGACCCCTATCTCCCCGGGAACAATGGCTGATTTCGCCGGCGACTCGTCGCAATGGCCCTCCCTGGTTTCGCGTTTGTTTGTTGGGCCGGTGAGTCAGTGCGTTGATCGCGTTGTTGCGGGTAGGTTCTGGGTTTTATTGTGTTGTATCGATTTGATGGTGATGTTTGTCGGTTGCTTTTTGAGGATAAGTTTTTGTTTGGTGAATTTTTGAACTCCCCACTGAAACACTTTTGAGGACTGTATACTGTTGGTAACTCTTTAGACCGAATTATCTCCAAAACTTATCGAATAAAAATTTTTATAGCTATTTTGTATAAAAAATTTTAAGCTATAAATTTGATATGAAATATTTTTCTGATGAAGTGACGTTCACGAAAAACCGTTTTCAGTTAGTTTTGACCCCACGTAAAACATTATATTGAATTTGAATTGATACTAACTTTTAACATTTTGTTTAAGAACCACAATACCAAAATTTAGCTATACAGTAATCTCCCCTATAACGTCTGCGGCGTCCCCCCTATAACATCATTTTTTCAAATGCATTTAAATTCTAATTTTTTAATTTATTTTTCAAATGTATTTGAAAAAATAACAATTAACTCGTAAAAATATTAAAAAAAAAATGAAAATGCTTCATTAATTGATTTCCTAAATTCTCCCCTATAACGTCGAACATATCTTGACGTTATAGGGGAGATTACTGTACTTAAAATTATTTTAAGAAAAATTGACCATTTTTTTAATCTTTATTCCCTATATATATTGAGTACGAACTTTCGCGTTTTTTTCTGTTATCAGAATATGCTCTAGGATAAATTGTACCCTAAACAAAAACTAATTTCCCTCATAATATTACATTATATTTACTACAACCATATTTTTGGAAGTAAAAAATCAAGGAAATAATATACTTGAACATATCTAATTTGGTTAATTAATTTTTGTAGCAAAAGACTCTTGTAAAATTATTACAACTATATTTTGAATTTTAAACGATAGACGATTGCATAGATTGCCTATACCTTGGATCAGTACTGCTTATAGTGTTTGTGAATTTCCAAAATTTTGTAAAATACTAAAATGTTTACCATCTATGGCAGACTTTTCAAATACAATTTATTTCTCAATAGTAATAAAATTGAATTAAAAATGACGTATTTTATTTCCAGATAAAAAATGATTCCAAATGAAGAAGTCAGTTTTTGTAGTCATCAAATGCAAATTCATCTGTCGCCCTTATCTGCAAAGCAGAGATGTTTTTCAGAAATGCACTCAATGATGGAAAAAGCATGGGTAGAATATGATAGGTTGATGAGAATGCCAAAAAACTGTGATGAAAAAGTAACTCATAGCGAAGCCATAGAATACGCATATAAAGGATGTAATTTGCATTATCGATCTTCCAAAGAGAGTTAATAACTACGATTATAAATTAAAAGAAAGAACTCGATACTCATATAATTTATTTACTTTACTCAAATTTCTTAATTTATACAAATAAATGTACTAGTCTTAAATAGCTATTTAAAATAATTATATTTTTATTCATATTATTTTTAAAGTACATGGAAAAAATTATGTATCAATATTTATAAAATGACTAGATTTCGGTAAAATATGATTTAAATATTTATTACCTGAGAGAAATGTATGTTGTGCAAGTATAATATATATTTAAAATTGATGAAAAAAATGTACAAAATTATGTAAAAAAAATTATGATTTATCAAAATATGCCAAAGTAATAATTTTTATACTCCTTAGGAATCAGATATATTTCATTATATTTTGGAATACCCTGTCGATAAAATACGAAATGTCAACAGAAACAATAAATTCGATCATTCCAAATTCTATTATTTTTTTTTCCTATTTATAAAATTTCAGATAATCCATAAATGTGTGATAATTTTAAATCGATATTTTTACAAAAATATAACTCAAATCAACATTTAAAATTATCAAATTTTAACTGTGTCAACATCAAATATATTGGAAAGTACGTCGATATGTAACTTAACCCAAAATTAAAATTAAGCCTCATTTTTTAATATAAATATGACTAGAGTGTGACTAAAACTTTCAGTATTGAAATCAAAAGTTAACATGTACATTGAGTATTAATACATTAGATCCTGTTGATTTCCTCGATCAGTTTGTTTCTAAGATTCACCATCATAGGATTGTCGCGTGATATACCTTGACTAGTTAGGTACTTCATGGTTTCTTGAGCGCAAGCGATGAAACCTAAAGTCTTCGCATCTATGTTTTCAAATCCGAGAACGTCTTCGTCTTCGTCGTCCAAGAAATCGTCGTTCTCGAGATCGCTGTCAGATTCATCGTCGTCGAATGCATGCATTTTTAGTTGGTCCTCGAGCGAAATAATACGTTCGAGAACTAGCTCCATAGCGGTGTCGTTGTTGTAGCTATTCTCTTTTTCCTCGTCGCTTTTTGCGTTGGAACTTTTTTCTTTGTCCGAAGCTTGATCGGAGGATTGATTGTTCTTCGACTCGTTTGTTTCGTTCTTATTTTTTACAGAAAGATCCATGCAGTCGTTTGACGTAGGAGAATCTTCTGAATCATCAGTGTGTTTGGATTCATCTGAATTTTGAGACATGTTTTCTTTTCCGCAATCCATTTCTGGAAAATATATAGAATAATATAAAGATTTGATATTTTCTTAAAGCAGATTTGTTATTTTTTAAGTATGGAAATCGATAAATCAAAATTATTTTCATAGCGAGTTAGTACGATTTTTGAACGAGTTTATATATGCTTTTTTGGACTTTTGAAATATAGACTTATTATAAAAAATTTTGCACGAAAATATAATTTCATAAAATGATAGAATATTTCAAAATTTTACAATCAAATAAATTCAATGAATTCGTAAAATACAATAACAATGAAATAAGACGAACTTTAAGCATTTTATATTGACAAATCTTAATATTTACAGAAGTTGTTCATTGAGAGCCTAAAATCTAAGCATTTTTTCCGACTCTTTCGTTACTCTACTTTTATCAACTTTTATTGTGATTTATATAGAAATTTACTGATGAGGCCAGAAATTTGAGGACCTTCTCATTTTTACAAAAGAAAAAAGTTACCATCAACCGTAAAAGTTTATTCTCTTACTATATCTTTCAAGCTATTATTACTTTTAAATTTACTGTGATATATCTTAAGATTTACCGATGACACCAAAATTTTGAGCACCTTCGAATTTATTGAAGAAGTCAAAAATTTGAGCACCTTTTTATTTTTACAAAGGAAATAAGTTAATATCAACCATACTTTCATTCTCTTACTATATATTTCAAGTTATTTTTACTTTTACACAGGGCTTTTTTTACCCTGTAACGCGGCGGAACGGTGTTCCGGCACCTTTTTTCTCGAAATTTTAATAAATGTGTGCAAAATTTTATTTTCTTCTTTATTTGAAAATTTTTGATTATTTTCAAGGAAGCCATTGACTGTTAATCCCTTTTGAATATAGAGGTATCATAGGCCCCATAAAATAATTAAATTAAAAAGCTTGAAAAAAGTGCGTTCCGGCACCTTTTTAAAAAAAAAAGCATTGCTTTTACATCTACTTTGATATATCTTAAGATTTACCGATGACACCAAAATTTTGAGCACCTTCGAATTTACCGATGAGGTCAAAAATTTGAGGACCTTCTTATTTTTACAAAAGAAAAAAAAAATTAAAATCAACCATACTCTTATTCTCCTACTATATATTTCAAGATATTATTACTTTTACATTTACTGTGATATATCTTAAGATTTACCGATGAGATCAAAAATTTGAGCGCCTTCGAATTTTCAAAACAGTCAAAAATTACAATCGATCATACTCTAATTCACTTATTCGAGCATTCACCAAAAACTAGAGAACTATCCGATCTGCACAAAAGTTAAAATTCCAAAACACATCCGGAACGTTTACCAACATACAAAAAAAAAACAATCGCACATCAACCAAACACACTTCCAAAGTGCACCAACTCCCGCAACAACCGACGAAACTCCGACCGCGAACAAAACTCGACCACAAACCCGAACCGAACAACCCGAAAGCGGGAAACTCAAAATTCGAATTCCCCCGAACACCCCGCGCCCCTCACCGGTGTTGTTCGGCGTTCGCTCGTCCCTTCGAGGCCCTTCGGAGACAAAAGGCTGTACGGCGACTGTCGAGGCCGGCGAACGGACGGCGCGTGGCTCCGAGCGGACTGAGGCTGCGCCGCGGCACATCCGCGCCCCATGCCCATGCCCCATATGTGCACACACGGCGCGCCGTCCCGCTCGCGCTTGCGCGCCGTCGGGCGGGAGGGAGAGGGACGGAGCGCCGAAACCGCGGGGTGACCATGCGTCGTGGGGAATCATCGATTTTCGATTCGGGCGAGGGTGCACGCCCGCTGCATGCTTCGTCGATTTTTTGCGATCGGGGTCTTTTGGGTTTTGATCGATTTCGATTCGTGTGTTTTTGGGGTTGGCGTGAATTGTTTTTTTTTTATTTGAATAAAATTAATCGATCGAATAATTTATGTTGAATGACTGTTTGAATTAAGATGTTTTGTGTATTATGGATTTTTTTGTTGAATTTTATCCGTGGTTTGGAGGTTATATTCGTCAGTTTTAATTGAATTTTTTTTTAGTGATTTATTTTAATTTAAGAATAAATTATATTTTGGTGTTATGTATTAAAAAAAGATTGTTGTATCGCGTTTAATGTTGTACAATAATTCCTTTTATTTGAATCGTTAGAATGTTCAAATTTATATGCTCTAAAGGAAAATTATTTTCAAAAACTGATAAATATAACCCCTCCACGAGAAATATTCAATAAAGAACCAAATTTGCACATTTTTAATAGATTAATTTCGCGTGAAATACATTAAAAAAATTTAATTTAAGCATCTATAATACAAATTTATTCGTTAAAATACAAATTAGTCAATAAATAATTTATGTATCAAAGTGCAGGAGTAATGTTTTTAGAATGTATTTGAATATCATCATGTTAGGTTGATTGCGCTAGTTTTTGATGTTTTTCAAAAATTTATTGTTAATTTTTTATTTTTACGAAGTTTAGGATTGTTTATCGTATTTATCTATATGATAGGAATGTGGTAAATTTCAATATTAAAAATTATCATTAGCTGATCGGCGATACACGTATTCGTGTATAAACCGTTCCACTTGTTGCTTAACTTTGGTGATCGGTGCGAAATTTTCAACAAAGTTATAACCGTTAATGACTATTGAAAATTATGTTTTCAATCAACGATGAAACTTTACCACGTTCGAATACTAATCATTTATTTTTTTACTTAAACTTTGGTGGTCCATAAGTATTGATTTGACTGACTAAACTTTAAAATCATTATTTTCTGTCTGAAATACTACTAAAAGTTTTATTTTATTTTATTTTTATATGTATCTTAAACATAAAAGTTTGAATACTGAAAACTGTACATTTTACAAACTGTATTCAATCGGTCTCATGTTGATTGTAAACAATTTAGTTATGAACCAAATGTTTATAATTGACAAGGTTAAATAAGATTAACGCAATATAATATTTTAATTTATTTATATTGTTAGATGTATAATTTCTGTTTTTGAATAAAATTAAGCTGCGGACTCAAATTTTTATCAATCCCTTATGCAGAATAATATTGAATTTTTTTAATTACACAAAAAAATCCGAGCGGGGTGAACTTTCAATCGCATGGTCACCCTAATTCGAAAATCGTACAGCTGCTCGGCTGGTCGATTTCGGAAGCAGATGTTGGAAAGACGAAAGGTGCAGACCTGTCGCCGACCGCACGCCATCTGCATCCAAAAACAATTCCATGGCCAGGACTCTTCCCCCGCCGATTGTCTAGCCTCAACACCTGACGATGAGACACTGATGCCGCTCCTGAGGCTATCGACACTGTTGATGATGGCTTTTTCTAGGAACGCTGACTGTGGGTTCGCGGAATATGGCCGCGTTGTTTGTTTGCGAATTAAATCCGATGTGGTCGTGCGACATTGTTTTTGCACGTGCATCTGTGTGCAATCGATATTGCATGGATGCGCAGTTCGCTGAGGGCATCTAAAAATCGGATCGGTGCTTTGGAGATGGATGGGTGTTTTGAAAATGATAATCGATGTTTGTTTGGTTGGTTGTATTAGATGTTGGGGAAGGTTTAATTGGTTTTTGTTATTGATGGGAAAAGATTTATTGAAATGTTGATTGGATTTGTCTATAATTAGACTGATTAGTTGGTATCTTTTTTAGGATTGTTTTCTTTTTGGAAAAGAAACAATTCAAAATTCTGTCTTCAAGAGAAAATTGTCCTTTAGGGAAATTATCTAATTTTAATCAATTCGAAGTAATGCGGGGTATAAAAAATTGAGAAATTTTGTCAATATGGAACAGATATTAAATGAAATGAAGAAAAGTAATGCTTTACTAAAAAAAATAATCGGAAATTAATTGTTCTTCAATTTGAATAAATATTTTTTTAATGTTCTCTTTTGACATTTCCAAAATGTGGTCACCTTAAAATTAGTATAACAACAGATTTTCGTTTGTTTACGGTAACGCTCCAAACGATAAAATCAAACTGATTCGAATCGAAATACGTTAAAATTTTTCAAATTTAATTTTACAAATCCCGCGAATAAAATTCAAATAATTTGATACTCAACAAACCATTCATTATTTCCATTATAATTTTACTAAATTTCAATGAAAACATCAAGCGATAACAAAATTTTCATTTCGATTTCAAAATCAAAGACGTATTATAATATAAACCACAAGTTCCATCAACAAAATAAATTAGAATTACTCCATAAAACAATATTATTTCGATCCACGTGCGGCCATGAAAACAGTAAATAATATGGAAACGTAATACACGTAACGTTATGACAGAATATGTCGACGAACGATCGATTCTCATATAAATATAGGCGGTTATAAATTCGCCATTGGCTACACGTGGACTCGAATCTTCGAACACATTGCGTAATTCCGATCATCGATTGAAATATTATACGTGAAAATTGGCGACTTTTTGTCTGATGGAAAATTTGCATATGTGAAAATTTGTCGTTCGAACGAAATATGATACGAATCGATAAAATGAATGGGCGTGGTGAAAATTTGATTTCGCATTGCAAAATAGTGATATTCAATCGGGGGTGATTCGGTCTGAAATTACGTGATGGAGGAATTAATTAGTTATTATCAGTGGCGGCTCATCCCAAAGGGCTGCTCCTGTATAAAGTATGTTTTTTTTAAATTCTTATAATCGTGTTTTAGAGATGTATAAATGCAATACATATTTTGATTTTTGATGATGACGTGTACATGAGAACATATCTACTATTTTCAGCGGCATTGAAAATGAAAATTATAAATTTTCACGAACCGCCACTGGTCATAATATTGATTGTATTGATTTTCGATTAGAGAAAAACCTCGACTTCAAGGATGAGATTAAATATTATTGTTCTGTAGTTTATATGATGTCCATTGCATGGTAAGGACTTTTCGATGTATCATCAAAAGTTTGGGTATTAAGCATTTAAGAGCATTCAGTGAAAAGGGAAAGGTATATTTAGTTTTTTTATCTTGAGATTTCGATACACGATTGTAGCTGTTATATTAATTGAACTGGTTACTTGTTACTTAACGTCTTATTTTGAATTATTTTCAATAGTACGGATCAGGAATTGACAAAATCCGGCCCATCGCCTGTTTTCAATCTGGCCGGCGGATTAAAATATTTATTTTTATATGAAATATGAAAAATTTTGAAACAATGATATCGAAACGATTAGTCTTGACCGTTTTGTTATCTGGCCCGTTAAGTCAAAATTTTTACGATCTGCCCTTTTTCAAAAAAGTTTTCCGACTCCTGACACAAAGTAGTGGCGGCTATAAATATTTTCTTGAAATTAGCATTCGATTTCCCGAACAATAAGTTTTAACTAATCTTTTTTTTGAGTTTCCCATGACATTTTCAAAATCTGGTCTTTTAAAACATTTTAAAATGTAAATTTGTATTAAGTTAGAATGTTTCCAGTTTTTTTTTTAATTGGTCACAGGTGAAATGTTGAACAGCTCTGAACTACAAAAATAGCTCTCCTTTGTATAAAATGTAGCTTGTTGGGGGTACAAAAAGAGCACCTGCTTGCAGAACAGGGGTGAAAAAATTGTCAAAAAAAAACTGTTTCAAATAAAAATGTATTTTATTTTCCAAATGTAATTCCCATACATTTGCAAGAACCATATTAAAAAATAACACCTAAGGGAATCGTGAATTTTATTCTCATTGCTTCACTATTTCAATTTCTGACCATCTTTTACATAAAATATATATAAAAAGTTGAACAAATAAATGTAAAACTCTAAATAACTATATACAAGCACACAATCGAGACAGCCAAAACATAAAACAAAGTCCACTTATAAAATTATGTAATGTAATTCGATTGAACCTTCTTTTGAACCGAATGCCATTTATCTTCCTTTCCGCAACGTCGAAATGCTCAAAAAAGCATTTGTTAATAAATCTAAATGTCAAATCATATTGTTTATTTACAATCTATTTTTCTCAGATATTGAAGGAAAGAATCTGATGAAAATTATCTTCAAACGAAATCGATATATATAAATATTATTTATTTTGATAAAGAACAGTATTCAACAAGTATTATATGACTATAAGACACACGTACATGTACTATTCATATAAAATATTTGAAATTATGTAATATGTCGGTTTTATTTAATTAATAACAATTATTAATAATGTTTATATGTTATATTGATAACTTAGAATAATAAAAGATAAAAATTCATATGAAATTTGGCCCAAAAATAAAAATGAATCGCGACTCATCCAAGGAAGCACATTTATTCTCGATTATGATATCCAATGAATAAAATTTCACAATGCACTTTAAATATAGGTAAATTCATATAGATCGAATTGAAACAATCTTTTTTCGATATAATATAAGTTCTAAAAAGTTAACTTTCGACTAAATGTCGTCTGAAGTTTAGTTCAATAATAAACCGAAAAAAAAAGAAAGAAATTGGGAATCTAAAACATAAAATTATTATTTTACAGAAAATAATTATCAGAAAGTTGAATGTTTTCCACAAATACCAAATATAAGCTTTTTTATGTTTAAAAGAACATTAAGAGATTGTTTCATCATTTGTTAAGACATGAAAGGTTGCAAAATAAAGGTAATGAATATTTATCATACGGATTTGAAAAAGGAACTAAATTATTGTAAATGGTCCCATCAATATATTTTACTTTGATAAAAAAAAAAACAAAATCCAAAATCTGCAGTTTCTTTAAAAATATTTTATAATCAAAATTTTATTATGTAGTTTTTTACACAGAAAATAGAACATGCAATTTTTTTACTAGTCGGCAAAAAAAAGTTCAGTGCATATTTTTATTTTTTTTTCAAATATTCTACTTTTCATATTTCACCAACACATTTGATTACATAATTTCGAATAATTGATAAAAGTACATAAAATCTGGATTCTTTCCTTCAAGTTGTGATCAATACAAAATTTATTTAATATTCGATTCGAAGAACAGATTGCAAATAAATAATGAATAGTAATTAATTAGTCACAATATACCCACGCACCATCAATAAATGATGTTTTACTATATATATAAAAAAACAATGTTTAATTATAAAAATGATCATAAACCAAAACACAATAAAGTACTATTTGTGGAAAATATATGCTAGGTGTAGTGAAAAGCACTTACTCGTGTGATCTGAGGAAAAATAAAATAAAAGTATAATTTATCAAACATAAAACGTATTTTTTATAATTACATAACATCAAAACGTGGTGAAAATGCACAGTTGTAAATGGAATTTGCTCAGCAAATTAAGAATTATACACACACTTCCGCTCACTTAAGTTTTTAGTCAGATTTCTCACCCAAATACTTTTGAAAACTCACAGCACTAGGTAATGTAAAATTATACACAAAAATTATAAGATGAACAAGACCCTCTCAATTGAAAATCAACAATTTAGGCGTTACAATCATTCACAAATAGAACGTCTCTATTTTTGAGACCCATTTCTTTTAGTGTCTTTGTCTCGCCCGAACATTGTAACACTCTTTTGGGGAAATTCGTTGTGATTTCAAACTCTTCCGGGGATAATGGATGACTAAATACAAAATTATAAATATCCTGAAAAGACAGAAAAGAATGAACGACGATTTTCGACAAATATCAAAATATAATCAGATAAAATAACTCACTTCAAGGCTGTCACTTATGCTAAATCTTCTTTCTAATCGAGCACCACATGGCAGTTTGAACAAAAACATTAAACTCTGTGGATCCGAAGCCAGCGGTTCAGCTGGTAAGCGAGATGCCATTTCTACTTTAGAATTTGCAAGATCCTACAAATAATAAAAAGATTTTTAAAAACATTCATAATATTTTAAGCATATTAATCGATCGGATATTACGATTTTTCTTTTCTCTTCTTGTTCGGCTAAATCAGTTTCCGCTTGACGTTTACGCGCTTCTTCCTCGCACGCTTCTTGACGGCGGCGTTCTTTTTCTTGGTCGGCACGCAACGACTCTTCGTAAGCTTCATCTTGCTGAGCGCGTAAAGTTGCAGTCAAGCTTCTTTCGAATCTAAAATTTTCGATTTAAATATTGAATACGAGACCAAAACAGATCAATAACGAAACTGTACTAACCTGTCGGCTCGGGCTCGTATCAAATAAATTTCATTGTCACCCAACACTTGTCTCAAACGTTTTAAAAGTAATTCCGGAGAACAGGCACCTTCGATGCGGGCTACGATCGTCATTCTGTTCTCCCTCAATACGACAACGCACAAAAGAGGATATTTCCTGCTAGCGCCGACTGACTGCGCCACTCGATAACCTTCGGGCGATTCTACCGAGCAGCCCCACATCAGAGTGTTCTGATTGATGTATTGTATGACGTTATCGTCGGAAAGAGTATATCTGACAAAAAGAATACGTTATTACACGTCAAAATTGAAATAAACATGTTACAGTTCAAGTATTCACTTTGTTTGTTTACACCCATACTAGTTCGGGTATACCCTAACTATCGATTTTAGTTTGAATGTCAATTGTCAAATTTTACATACATATAATTGCGTCTAAATTAAAAATAGACGTCATAAGTATCATGGTTGGGTTAGCGTTTTACCTTGAGTAGTGAAAACATGTTCAAAACAAAATCTCGAAGTTCAAAATGACACGACGGGTAGACATTACGCGTATTTCTCAATCATAAGTTGACGTACTAATTTCTACCTTATTGATATTTACCGTAAAAGCGTTATCTGAGTACTAACAACTTAAATTGTTGTACCACATTAAAATAGGACTAGAGCTGTTACAAAGTGTATAAACAGACTAGTTTGTTCGTGCACAAAGTGGACACTCAAACTGTAACATACATAAAAAATTCATATTAAAAACCTGCAAAAGTTGGGAGTTTCGGAAGAGCTGTCTGAATGAAGATAGACGAGTAAAAACTTCAACTCTTGTTTGGCGTCGTTGAGTGCTTGTGAATAAGTTCCTTGATAAAAAACGGGATGCGGACTGTAACGAGCCGAGTAATTATTTATAAAATTCATCACGTCTCCGAGGGGGTCGGTGACAATCCGCCTTTCGTCACCTCTAAATATATTGAACAGAATGCCCGGTATCGTGGTGATAAAGTTATAGCAAAAGGTGAATAAGTAATTGACTACAAAAGCGAATATGTTTCTGAGTCCTCCCCTAGCGTTGGGGTCGGGGTTGTCGTTGTCCGAGAATATCTGCTGGGCTACGTGGTCTCTGACGACGGCCGGGGGCCTCGCCTCGGTGGCGAAGAGCGAGGGCCGCCCCTCTCGCATGTTGAGCTGCTCTTGAATAGCGACCTGAAACCGAAACCGTTTGATTTATATTTTACAAATGCGGATATACGATCGTTGGGTAAGCAGGTTTTATCCAAGTCACATAGGTGGCGGATTCATTATACAATTGAATAGGAACAAACCGATTCAAAGTGCGTTTTGCATATTAATCGCTGTTTGTAATTGTTTAAAATCGCAAATATCATTTGTATGTCAGATGCTAGATTTTGAAATCGGATCCGTTTTTGGAATCGTCTCATTTTTTGGACCAAATTATTAAATATATGTATCAGAGACGATCGAAATATTTCGAAAATGGAGTTCTACTCTGACCTACTTTTGATTTGAACGATAAACATTACATTGATACTTGATGAAACATATCTACATAATGGGTTGGATATTATTATTATTTGTTTCCAGGAAATAAAGAAAGACTTCTCCCATGTAAAAGAAGCTCAAGATATCATTTGAGGTGATCGAATAGGTGTTAAGAACAGTTCTAATCTAACATACATGCGGTTTTACCATATCAATAATTCATGGAACATATCATTGCATCACGGGCTACCCATTATCATTATTTATGTCCGAAATGAAGTCGTCTTATATAGAATAATACCTCGAGGTCCCATATAAAACGATTGAATAGATGTTAAACACAGATCGATACTATAACCTACATGCAGTTTTACCATATCAATAATTCATGGAACATACTATTGCATCACGGGTTAACTATTGTCATTATTTATGTCCAGAATGAAGTCGTCTTTTATAGAATAGTACCTAGAAATCCCATATGAGACAATCGAATACGTGTTGAAAACAGAATTCTATTCTAACCTATAAGCAGTTTTACTATATTAACAATTCATGGAACATACTATTGCATCACCGGTTAACTATTGTCATTATTTGTGTCCAGAATGAAGTCGCCTTATATAGAATAGTACCTCGAGGTACGATACATATAAAAAAAAATTCTACTCTAACCTACAAATGATTCGAACCATTATCACAACAAAGTTCTACTCTAACCTATAAATTATTAGAACCATCATCATAACATTGATATTCAAACAAATGAATTGACAGCAAATAAAGGAAGCCGACTAGCGAAAGGCGAAAACAATACCTCGAGGTCCCATCTGTGCCTGTGCAGGACATCCCGGCACACGCTGAGGTCGTCGATTCCCGTCAGGTCCTGGAACTGGAGCAGCTTGACGGTCTGCTCGGTGGAGAGGCCCAGCGAGGAAGATGACGACGACATGGCATCGCCGCCACCTGACATCGTCCGCGACTCTTCAGGCTTTTCGGGCGGCCGGTTCGAGTTGGGGGAATTTCACTTTCTCGTCCGCGCCTGACAATGCAATAACCACCGTGCACCGTTCATTGCATTTCTTGATTTTCTCTGTCTCAGGACTGGTCGCGTTGCCAACTGCGAAAATCGTATTTTGGGCGACGGTGTCGTGTGCGTTTGCCGGCACTTTGGAATTATTCGTTTCGTTTTGCACTAGTACCCGGCGTTGCTCGGGATTTGAATTTTGAATCGAATCGTTTTTTTGATTTAATCTTTGCGGACGGTTGCGTTTTGAGTTCTGAGAAATATGGCCACTCTATTTCAATAATACAAAAACCTTCTCGATAAAAAATTATTTGTTTTATATGGGTGGGGGAACATTTTTTTGCGAACCGTTCCGTTTTGGGTTCTGAGAAATATGGCCACTCTATTTTAATAATACGAAAACCTTCTCGGCAAAAAAATTATTTGTTTTATATAGGCGGGGAACATTTTTTTGCGGACCGTTCCGTTTTGGGTTCTGAGAAATATGGTCACCCTATTTTGATAATAAAAAAACCTTCTCCAAAAAAACATGCAATAAACATGCCAATTTTGGTGGCGATCGGTCGAACGGTGTTGGAGCGATGCGGCAACGAACAAACAAAAAAACAATCAAATATGCATACATACATCCATTTTTATACTTATATGTTAAGATATTTTTTAATACTAGCACTTGAATTTTCAAAAAACTTCGAATAAAAATTTTCAAGCTTGCTGTCGGCCCGCTGAGTCTCAAATTTTTACGATTTGGCCCTTTCCGAAAAAAGTCTGCCGTCTTCTCTGTTAGATGAAGAAAGCTCTATTTTTAAGATGCATTGAAAATAGTGGAAAAAATTGACTGATTTTATAATTTAAATTTAATTTATAATACAGGTAGTCCTCGACTCACGACGGTTCGCACTTACGACCGAAAAAAAAAAATTTTTAAAATTGAATGATAAATCTCAAGTGGGCGAAAAAATAAATACAGAGGAATGTAGAACCGTCAAAAAAATTCGTATTGAAAGAGATGGCTGCTGCTTTTAATTTAATTAATCAAGGAATACAAAAATTTTAAATGATGGACACAAGCAGTGAAAGATCTTCAAATGTTATTTATTTATTTCATTATTATATCAATAAAAGTAAGTAAAACTACCTTAAAAAATAATTATTATACAAATTCAACTTACAACTGAAGTTCAGGAACGTATCTCCGTCGAAGACTATCTGTAATTATTTTTAAAGTATACCTCAAGACTATATTTTTTCTCATTCATCAAAGCTGGTTTTGCCCACTTACACCTGGTATCAGGGTTGTAGTTTTCAGTACCAGAAAGATAGTTTTCATTTCCTCTTCCATCAACGAAAAATCTTTTCACCTAATAACTATAAGTAACCCCAATTTTCCAAAGAGGTGGGAAAACTTATATTTGTGTAAAAAAATTAAGCAATTCTATCGGCTAAAAAAAAGTAAGGTGACCAGTTCATCTGTATTTGTTATTGTGGATCTTTTTAGTAAAATGGCTCGTTTTTTGTTTCAGAATTTGTTATATAACTTAAATATTTTGAAAAGAGAGGGGGGGGGGGAAAGCTTGACACAAATAAATAAAACTTCATTGATTACTTTATTTTTTTATGATTAGATTATTCGCACGATTCTTCGAATAAAATGATCTATAACTTAATACTTGATTACTGTACAAATATTTATTAGATCTGCAATAATCCTTCTCCCTTAACTTGCCAAATGAAAAGTTTTATGTGATTGTGAATTTGAATGACCTTAAATATTATATCAACATCATTATTATCAACATAAAAATCCACTGCAGAATGAAGTCTTATCTACTAGTGTTGAAAGTCTCAGCGGTGTCTTATCAAGTGTGCCACCACCATTTTCTGGGAAGCTGCAGGAAAATCTTCAAACGATAACAATTTATATATGAAATAGATAATACATTTTGATTTACAATATTTATTTTTTCCTGAAAAATAAAATTGTGAATCTGCTGTTTGCATGCCTTTGTGTTCATCTTAGGTAATTGTGTCAAGCAATCTGGAATACTCATACAAAACTAGTAGAATTCATCCTGGCACAAGTTTAAAATAGTTTGTGATCCTTTTGACATGAAAAATGCTTAAGGATTTTTATTTTCTAATTTTATTTTCTTTTCAGGTGGTGTGATCAGTAATTATATTGGAGGCGTTCATATATTCTAATTCCTTGAAATTTATTTTCAGAATGGACACTAGCTATTTTTATTGAACAATCGGAGGTAACTTTAGGACTATCATCTGAATTTTCTTCCATCAGTTCCTTTTTCTGAAAAAAAAAAAAAATGTGTATTTGAAAATGAAAGTAATTAAATGTACTTATTTGAGAAAAATAATCACAATTTCAGCAAAGTTGTCTTCAAATTCCATTGGAACTTCTTCCATCGGTTCTTTTTTCTGAAAAAAAAAAGTACATTTGAAAATGAAAGTAATTAAATGTACTTACATGAGAAAAATAATCACAATTTCAGAAAAGTTGTCTTCAAATTCCATTGGAACTTCTTCCATTGGTTCTTTTTTCTGAAAAAAAAAAGTACATTTGAAAATGAAATTAATTAAATGTACTTATATGAGAAAAATAATCACAATTTCAGCAAAGTTGTCTTCAAATTTTGTTGGAACTTCTTTTATTAATCCATTAATGTTGTATTCTTCTTCTGAAACATCATTTGAAACATATTCTTCTGATTCGTTTCTCTGAAATACTAGTGATAGGCCCGATGTTAATAACATCGGCTGTGAATGTAAAGTTTGAAGAAATATATTGATAACACAATATAATGTCAATTTTTTTAAT
>JAOXNN020000074.1:6105589-6123381 GCA_028571205.2 Hydropsyche betteni | reverse complement strand
TTCACATTTTATCGTTTTCCGTTTCTTAACAAATCCACAGCCGATGTTATTAACATCGGGCCTATTTACTAGTATTACATAAGCAGCATATGATGATGATGAAGCTCACGTAAGTCCACTTAGGCAAATTACTTACCGAATAGTCTCAGACCTAAAGTCTATGGATACATTGAAGTCAATGTGAATCAATATTTTCGAAATACAGAAACACACCAGAGATATCAGCCACATTTTGATATCGAAAAATTTGAAAAATGATAAAAAAAATGATTTCTGATTTGACCTTGTAACTGACAGTCAGTCTCGGTCACCGAGTGACTCTAAATTCACAGTCGATCGAGTAAGAAAAAGGGCGTGGGACTCCAGTTTCAGTACCGTAACAATCGATGTAACGTGTATAATCCGTACTCGACATTATAATGCATATTTATTACGTTCATTACTATACTAATACCCGTATTATGATGGAGAAACTGGAACGTGAGTTCTTCACAATCGGTACATGTGAGACTGTTCCGAAATACTATTCAACCGTCGTGCGCTTGAATCGTGATTTATAATAATGAAAGTTGATCAAAATTGTATAGTTATAGGTTAATACCGAATTAAAATAAATCATTTCGAACTTTGTATCCGTTACATTCGGTTTCACGAATTTTTCACTCCCAGAAAATTCAAAGAACGAACGTTGACTCCCATATATTTTCCTCCTTCGTTTTTGTTGTAAAAGGTTTTCACCCTAATCATTTTAGAACAATGATTTGTCGTTCAACATTTAAATGTTATTATTAATTATTAATAATCGATTATTAATAACGATTATTAATAATCGTTAGTTCTATGAGTGAAATCTGTAAATGAAGTGCTGAGAACGATTGGTTGAAAAAAATCTCCGCGGGTGAAAACCTAGGGAGGAAAAACCTTTTGGGATGAAAAAACTACTAGAAAGGAAAGTGTGGGGAGCAAATTTCAGGTGTGAACCTTCGTTCTATGAATTTTACGGCAGCGAAAAATCGTGACACTTAACGTCACTCAAAATAATATCGTGAAAAGAAATCGTTTAAATTTGAATTATGTTTAAGCGTATTTTAATCACTGAAATAAAAAGTTTTCACATCGAAGATTAAGCGATTAAAAAATTTCTTAAAAATAAATTGACCGAAATTTAGAACAATCTCGTTCCCTTTCAGGGTACAATGCGCTTTTGAAAGTTAACGAAACTATGCATCAGTCCTCTCTCTTTTTGGCAAATGTGCAAACTGAACCGTGCGAAACACAACCGGGTCAATAGTACACAACGAGTACTATTGTTATAGTATTTTAAAACTATTTCGGTATAAAGATAAAAAAGAGATGTTCGTTTTAGCAGCGAAATTCGAAGATTAACGTTCCTCGACTTTATCGTTGCAATCGATCTGCATTGTTGTAATCGAAGATAATGGAAGTTGATTATCAAACTACCTGTTGTTTCATTTTGGAAATTCGCGTGTGAAGATCAACGAATCGACTGGTTTATTACTTATTTATACGCTACTTTTGTGTGATCGATTAAAGAATCTTGTTCTGTCTATGAAATTTATCAAAATCTGGTGGTAATAGATTCCATCTAGCATAGACGCATCATTTCTGTCAAATATGATAGTGACGTATCTCACAATATACATTGAAATTTCTTTGGCATGCCTGATACTTCGTAAGAAATGTAAAAAGGTTGATATCTACTTTCGTAAGATACGTCAACTGTCATATTTGACAGAAGAAGTTAAATGATACACTTATGATGCGTCTATGATACTTCACCGGATGTAGACAAAGCAAGACTATTTGCTTTGTCCATGAACGAAGCGATTGTACAAACGTAGTGCTACATATATAACAGGATCTTGTTGAAAAATTGCCATTCGAACCAGAGGTCGATGCATGTTAATTTATTGCTCAGGATGACCGTTAGTCCTGAATTCTACAGGTCGCGTCTATTTTTTCAGAACATAAAAAAACTTGATCGATAACACAAAGATAAACCGACTGCTTAATTGCCACTAAAAATAGTTTATGATCTGGTCATCCGACAGTGATAATCGACCGTTTTTATTCAATGTCCCAAATTGGCGGGTCCATTATTTTCGAATCGATTCCTGCGCTTTTTTCGCGCCAACCGTTTAACGTTTTATGTAACGGATTTCGTAAATTCGCAAACTCACATAACATTTGTAACGTATCGTAGCGTGAAATTTCGCTCTAGTAAATCTACGTTTTATCGTGGTTCCCTGCTTTTCGAATTATAGTACGGTTGTTTACGATTTCGACCGTTTCGTTCATTCATGTATCATTCGATTGTCGGATCGAAAAAATATATACTGTTTGTATATTAGATATACTTTTTTTTTGGTAATTTTACGCCGAGTGGTATTTAAAATGATCTGATTTTTTTTAAAATCGCGTTCATTAAAACTCAACGGAGTACATATTAATATTAATGTAACGTTTGTCTAAATCGCGCTTATAATGTTTTAAATTCGGTCAAAATGATTTTTTAACTAGCGACTTTTACGTTTTAGAATGAGTTCTTTTTTCACTTACAAAGCTGAGTCTTGGATCTTTGGTCCTCTATGCCCTTTTTGACCCCTTCACAACACTCTAGTGTCAGCTATGCAAGTCTTCCCTAGCCTTATATATGTATATGTTACAGTTTAAGTGTCCATTCCGTTTGTGCACGAACAAACTAGTCTGTTTATACATCTTCAAAACAGCTCTAGTCTAATTGATAATGTGTTACAATTTAAGTTGTTTGCACTCAGATCGCTCTTATGCTAAATATCAATAAGGTGGAAATTGGTATGTCAACTAATGATCGAGAAATACGCGTAGTATCTACCCGTCGTGTCAGTTTGAATTTCGAGAGTTTGTTTTAAACACGTTTACACAACTCGAGCTAAAACGTTAACCCAACCTAACCCAAGCATGATACTTATGACGTCTGTTTTTAGTTTAGACGCAAATATACGTAGGTAAAATTTGACAGTTGACATTCAAACTAAAATCGATAGTTTGGGTATACCCAAACTAGTATTGGTATAAACAAACAAAAGTGAAAACTTGAACTGCGACATATGTATATACTAATTGTAAGACACGCCAACTGTCATATTTGACAGATGACTCTAAAAATATATTTTTTAAGCAACATCGACAGAAGGAAACAAAGAGTATTGTCTGACATTGACCGAGCATTGTTTGTAGAGTATTGTATTGACAAATGACGTTAAATTTCACAAAAAACGCAAGATTTTTGAGTTTTTCTCGATGATACAAACCTTACGTAACATAATTATAAACCAAAAACATTAAAAAAAATACGGATATAAACAATATATCCATTGTTGAAACAATACTGCAACTCTCTCCAAAGTAGGAAATAGAAAAGCAGGGACTATAATGGTTCCAATACAACAAGAGCACGAAGAAACGAGACCAATCACCACAATACTCGATTCAATTTCGTGAGACGCATCATTGTTCGATTTCCCTTTATACTTCGGTGCTCTCTTTAGTGAAATTTTCACGCGAGTGTGTGAAAAGCCACCGGTTGGCCACCAATGGTGCAACAATATAACGGATAATAATGACATAATACACGAATGCGAAGACTGGTTTTCGGACTGTCCATGTCCACAGACCGGACCCTCGAGCTATGCACCCGACCACAAAAATTTATTTTTGAACCTCAGACGAAGCCCGATTTTAATTTTCGTACTTTGAATGTGTGCCGAAGTTCGAAAATGTTATATGGCGATTGATTTTTTTTATGAAATTGATTGTGGAATGCTTTTTTGTGCGCAAAACGCGATTGCATTTCCAGTTTTAAAAGTGCGCATGGTTTGTGCAAAAGTACTTGCGTAAAGATAACTGTTAAAGTTGGCAAACATATTTGGTATGACACCAGGAAATGGACATTTGAATGGTTTTACTGTCTACTGGATTTTGTATAAACGCACGAATACTTCGGCTCGAAGAATTTATGTTTGTTTCGGATTACAAAATTGTATAATTAAAGATTATTTTGCATGAAATTTTCAATGTATGAAACATGGTAAAAACGTGGGAAATTTAATCGTATTTTATCGCACACTTAAGTTATTTATTAACTATAAATTATGGCTTAATTTTACTGGATAACTGTAGTGTTATGCATCGTTCGAATGTTTATCTTCGTAAATCAGAATGTTGCATATGTATAGTAAAAAATAATTGTTTCGTTGGAATATTGCTCGAATTGAACATGTTAATAATTCTCGGTTTGTTTAATGTAATAATTGATATGTAGTTGTTCGATAGTTTCATTTATTCTTCGGTGCATAACAAAATAATACAATGAGGAAATCCTGTGCAAGAATATGACCTTTTAAGTGTAAATGTTAAGGATTTATGTAATTTTTTCATCGTTGAATAATCATATTAAATGATAATACGAATTCTAATTAATTTAATTATTCAGCTTTACACAAAAAAATTCAATCATCAGAAAGTATTAAGACCATTATCATAATAATCAATCAAATACAATTCAATCTGACTTTGATAATCTCAATCGGTGATTTTTACATATATATTATAATTAATTACATTTAAAAAAAATCAATCTGAAAATAGACACCACAGATATGTAGCCAACGTCTTTTTTATGAAATCATAAAATAAAATGAGTTTTCGATGGCTTAATTTGAAGTTTAAAAGAACAAATTTGATTTGTATAAGATTGAATACGGATTGTAAAAGCAGTAATTGATAAAAAAAATCATCAAATTAGTTTTCTTCGAAATTTCTACACAAATCTCACAATCAGACAACAGTTGGCCGACGTTTAACTGACGTTCTTTTACTTCGAAAAAAATCTCTTAATTTGTTTAACATGCATCACTTCCTTTCCACGGTATCTTTTACAAAAAGTCAAACACAAAAACACAAATTGAGCGTCAAATTCAATTCGAAACGTCCACGCGAATCTTTCGGTTGTCAGATACGACTTTCGTTTCGATTCCGATAATTTTTGCCGCCAAATTACCGCGCACGTTAACATTCTGGTGTAATTTGATGTTTAATTAAGCGTACAATATAAATTCTTTTCCTTAAAATAATTTAATTTATAGCCGTATTGTTTTATTGTAAGACCTCGTGAGAAAATCGTTAGTTTCTTTCTCATAGTAATGTTATTACTGACGTTTCGCTAAACTAGATTCGGGAGCATACTATTTTTTTATTCAAATGTGCAATTGTAATGGAAAAAAATGAAGGAATTGAATTTTAAGTTGTTGAAATGAAAAATCGTTTAAAAATCAAAATATGGTTTATTGAATTGAATAGTGCTTAGGGGAAACTTTTGTAATTCAGTCATATTAAGCGCTCGTTTTCATCATTTTTTATTCTAATAATTAAAAAAAGTTTACCGTCATAAAGTTAAACATTTTTTAATAGAACAATAAATAGTTCGATAAAAGAATGTATAACTTGTTGTACATCTTTATCAATTTTTTAGGATATTTTCTCAAACGATCTAATCTGGCACGTCTAATTGCGTGATATTACAGACAATTCAAATTCTTAAGTCAATCTTATTCATCTCAGTAGATATTTTAATAAGAAAATATTATAAAATTTTACATATACCCTTATTCTATCTATTGATAGTAAAAAAGTATTTTTTAATTGCGAATCGAAAGCTTTCTTTTGCTCACCTGAATCATAAACATGCTGATGTGCGAAAAATTATCGCAAATTATATTTATACTAGAATTACAAGTGGATGGTTATTACTAAATTATATGCACGAATTCGTGTAACTACTGGTAAGTTCTCGAAAATAAATTTGAATTATAAAAAAAATGAACTTTATCCGAGCCCTATCATCGATTTATTCTAATTTTTTCTACTCGAATTTTTCATCATCCGTTGATACTCAACAGCTACTAGACTAGTACAACCAACAAATACAACAAACCTCCGCAGAACACATTCGAAAACTAGATTACCCACGACTTCAACAAACCATAAAACAAACACAACCAACCGAAGATAAACCCTCGAACACACACACAACAAATCACGCGAGCGTCGATGGACACACGCGCGTGCATCCGAGACGTAAATTAATTCGATTGCATCACGAATGCAAGTGGGCGCAACAACCGTCGAGGAATTGCTGACCATCAGATAAGGTGTGAATATTGTGAATATACGCCGCGACCACACCGCGGCTCCTCTCCGTGCGAAGAGTTCGCGTTATTCATCTGATGATCATATTCCGAGTCCATCATCGTCAGCCGTTGCGGTTTACCGTAACGATCGGTGACGTTTTGTGTGGACTTTGCGGGTGATCCTGGTGAAAAATTGTGATGGATGGCGGCTTCGGTCGGTCGTGATGGTGTGGTCGTTGTGGACGGATGAAACTTCATTGAAATCAGTGTCGGATGAGAGTGAAAAAATTGGATGGATATATTTAGAATGGCCACTTATGCAACAATGGAGATGCGTTAATATCGTGGGAAAACTCGGATGAATCCGCGATAGTTCGAATACCAAAGTATTTTAGAACTATAATACCTACTAATTTGGTACGAGGTTAGCTCTTGGATAAGGTATCGCTCAAACCTTCAACATTTGATGAAGAGACCTTGTCTAATCAACGGATCGATATTGATGACGATGATGATATCTACTAAAAGCTTGTCAAATGATACATAAATTCATGCTGACATAATTTAGTGATAATCATCTACGTGTAATGCTAGTATAGACACGTTTTGTGACTCTTTTTATACCAGCACACATGATTCAGGTGAGTAAAACAAGCATAAAATATCTATCAACAGATAGAATAGGGGTGTGTATAAAATTGTATAGCATTTCGGTATTAAAATATCTATAAATAAACTTAAGAATTTGAATTGACAGCTTTATTATGAAATTAGACGAATCAGATTTGATCACATAAAATCGGTAAATATGTACAAGGAATATAGAATCTACATTCTTTTTAAATCTAAATCTAAATTGTAGATGTTTTTTGATATTAAACATTTTCAAATTAGAATACAAAACACGGAAATCACGGAATCACCCAAGTTTCCCCCATAAAAATGACATAAGAGAATTTCCTTTTATACCTCTCACGATTATGTGACAATTATAATAGTTTTCCATCCCACGACCACACATGAACACCTCTGACTTTCTTCGCCTCTATCTCGCCAACATCATCGACAACAATGAGACAACAGACGAGATTTCGTCTCGATCTCAACGGCCGAGTCACGCACTCGAAAGACAATTCAATGCATCAAAAGATGATGGGCTGTCGTACCTTTTTTACATCGCCATAAAAAAAGCGATCGGACGATCAATTACATGTGGCAAATTGACGAGTTTATTTGAGACCGTTGCACCCGGCGCCGCATCCAACAAGTGGACGTCCATCTTTCGGAATCCCCGTCGGTTTTCTTGGCAATGTTAACGAGGCTGGGTTCTGCCCGAATAATCGAAATACCTTCGCAAGATCTTCGATAGCCACACACGTGTGTGATGCAACCGATGCATCGGCTATCCGAACATCTCCCTGTCGAGGAATGCAACGCACACAACGCCGTTGTTGCGTTTTTGTTGTCGGTGATTAAAAGGTGCGTTGTTGAAGAACAGGGTCTGCTTGAGTACCCTGACGCTTTTCATTAATGCACCTGTCGCTATCAACATCTCTCGGAATCGATTTCATTGTTTATATATGAGATGTTTCGAGTTGTATATTATATAAAGTAGCTACTGAAGACAGGATCTTTTTAATGCCCATCAAAAGTTAGGGCTTTTTTATGGTAGTATGAAGTTCAAATAATAAAAACCATTACTTGTCAAATGATTTTGAGTCAATAATAACATTTAATGACCTAACCAGTTGTGATTTAACTTCAATAATCGTTGGAAGCTGGTAAATTTTATAAAGTCGAACTATTGATAAGTTTTCAATAAAAAATTGCGTTTTTTGTGAAATTCAATGTGTTGTCTTCTATTGTTGGTAGTATTAAAAAATTAAATGTTTAATGTTATATGTCAGTTGACATGTTTTACGATATACTTATGAAAGGCTGAGAAAGATTTGAATTTCTGACATCATTGTCGCAATGTGGTTAAAAAGAACGTTAAGGATCACATACATAAACCTTGGCTTTGTAAGTCATAAAAGAGCTCATTAAGTTACCAGTAAAAAAAATAATTTTGACACGACTGTCAAATTTTATTTAAATTTCACAAAAAATCTCACGATTTTTTGCGTTTTTCATGGAAAACGCAAGATTTATTGCGGAAACACACAAATGACTCTCGGAAATCATGAATTTTCATTTGCATCTTTCTTCAAAGTATACATATAAACAACATATATGTTCCAACAAAATTGGAACCCCACTTTTTCCAAACCAAGCGCCAACTTGTCGATACAGACACTCGTACGGATCTCGAAAAGGATCTTGCCGTATGTGGAGCGCGTGGGATGTGTTTTTTTTCCATCTCTTCGAAATCGACGGCGGATTTTCGCTCACGTCTTTCCGAGGATGTGTCCGTTGGAAGATTTAGACGGTGAAGAAGGTCACTGCACCCGATTGTTCTGCCGGATCGTCCATTGTTGGCGGCAGGAAGCCGCTCGAATGAGTTTCGAATGGTGTGCCCATCGTGGCTACTTCACCTCACCTTCGTTAATGGGATGCTCAAGTGCGGGTTGACCATTCGTTTCGGGTCGTTAGGGACGATCTTCCAGCGATTAGTTGAACGCGAATTTTTTAAGTGGCTGCGTCCAAATTGTATACGAAATCAACGGTTTGGGCTTGTCAAATGTATTAAATTTGAGTAATGAGTGAAGCAACAAGCAAAATAAGATTTGAGGGGATCGGATGTGAATAATGGTAAGCGTCAAAATTATAAAAATTGAGTTTTTTTTATTACTATAAAAATTAGTACGAAACTACAGAAATTAATAAATAATTCCACATTTTTTCAAAAGATGACAGTACCTACTATATTGTGTTACTCCTAGTGTTATTTGTATTTAAATCCATGTAAATTTTTTTTTTTAATATCTCCAAAAGTGATAAATGTCGCTTACCATTATTTACTGCCGAGCCTCTCATTTGGAAAAGTATAGCTTCAATTATATAATAATTCTAGAGATTTACTGTTTGCTAATCATTGTAGAATTTCCAAAAATGTAAGAAAGAATGATTTGCAATAAATATCATATAGAATGTTACGAAAAAATAATTTTTAAAATATTAATT
Organism: Hydropsyche betteni; assembly: GCA_028571205.2. Taxonomy (NCBI): domain Eukaryota; kingdom Metazoa; phylum Arthropoda; class Insecta; order Trichoptera; family Hydropsychidae; genus Hydropsyche; species Hydropsyche betteni. The sequence goes on along the minus strand of JAOXNN020000074.1, from coordinate 6,114,067 downwards.
ATATGGTGTAAAATTATACAAATACATAAGTCGATTAACTTTCCATGCACCTGCTTGAATCAAACATATGGTCACACTGATTATATAGCATCTTTATACCTCGTCAAACTAGGATTATTTCCTGTACATCCATCTTGCGTTGAATGGATCTGCTAATTTCAAAAGATCACATATCGTATAATAAACAGTTTATTGAACCTGTATGCGGACAATTTCGATGTTTATATTAGACGAAATAAATATTTAACCATGAACATGATGGAAGTTATTAAAGTTGGAAATAATGTCCCACTTTTCCAGGAAACGCTGGTCATCGCCAAGGTCACGTGGTGCACGAACTGACGCATATGATGTCACGGTTCGTTTTCACTGCTATTCTTGGTTTTCTTTTATACTGATTGCACTATGAACAAGACGAGAAAAAATTATTATACAAAAGGATATGATGCAATCATTGTTACGTTCAGTGTTGCATGTGAATTTGTGTATGCCTTGTTATTTGCATAATTAATTTATACTAGTAACTTTCTAGTATGGTGGGAAAATTCGTTTAATGAAAATTTTAAGTGCTCATAAAAACGATTTAATACATGATCGTGGACCCTTCCGGATATATTTTTCATAAAAAAAAATAACGAAATCTCGATCAATTAATAACAGAAAAAAACATTTTTTATATGTTGTTTTTTTATCTTTTCAGGAAAACAAGCTAAAGTGAATTGTACCGCTGATGATATGACCGTAATCGTCCCTCTGGACATAGAGAATGAAAAAGCTTATTTGGATCAGCTTAAAGGTATTTATTTATATTATTAATCAATCAATTTGATACATTTCAGATATATTGATGTTACTATTTCCAATCACAGGTTATGATGTATGTGCTCCATCAATAGAAAACGGAGTTGCAATATTCAAATTAGATCTTGGCGATGTTCATAAATGTGGAGTGACTAGACTTCTTCATCAACCCACTGTAATATTTCATTAATATTTATTTTTACAATATTATTTTGAATTAATAAAAATATTTAATTTCAGGGAAAAAGGGTGTTCTATCACAAAGTTATAGTAGAAAGTGAATCAGGAAGGGAAATTATCTCGGTGAGATGTTCTTTGGGACCCATTATTCCTGTGGGTCCTCATCAAATACATCGAAGAGATTTAGATTTACCTGTTGGCTTTCAAGAACCAGAGTGAGTTCATACACATGATATAATATATAGATTGCACCATTGAAACCTTGCTGCTGCTATATATGTAGCGCATTAAAAAATGAAGTGAAAGTCGATACAGCTTTGAATAGAATTATGTTTACTCATTAAAAATTATGTATATTATATTTAATTTTGTTTCAGGAATCTTGAAATTACAACAAGTTACATAGAGAGAGCTCCGGAACCACAACTCGGTGTATCAGTGAGTCAAAATGGCAAAGAGTAAGTTTTATTCTGAAATTAATGTTTGTCATTTAAAACAAAACTTTTTTACCAACGATAAATCGCTTTTGATTTTCAGGGTATCTGGAGAAATATCTGTACAACCTGGAACACCTTTGACAATGAAAGTATTTTTAGATAAAGAATCTGCTCCCGTTTATGGGATTATGGTATCACACTTACAAGTCTCTGATACTGTAGCTCAACAAGAAACTATAATTTTTAATGGGTATATAGCAAAAATAATTTAAAGTTTAAATAATGTATGGCTCAATAAAGAAAATAATTTAATTTTAATTGCTTTCAGATGTTCAATCGATTCCTATCTATTCAATAATTTTGTCACAAATGATGGGGATTTGTTGGAAGCTAATTTTAAAGCTTTCAAATTCCCCGATACGTCGTATGTCCAATTTAGAGGAACTGTTAATGTGTGCCTAGACAAATGCCAAGGAGTGAGTTTTAAAATTACAACATGAATTAAAAAATTAGCAGAAAATTGAAATGCATTTTAATAAATGAATAATGTTTTAGACAACATGCAGTAATGGGGCTACTGGTTTCGGAAGGAAAAAACGTAGCATTTTAAGTGGAAGCGATAGTAACAGGTTGTTTGAAATATCTTTGACAACTTTTATAAAAGTTGAAGATGAATCAAATGAAGCAGGTATTAAAATAAACTTTTCAAATCCATACGTGAAATTGAATAAAAGTCTATAATGTTATTTCTTCTAGATACGGTATTCAAACTTTTGAAAAATTTGAAAATTGCAAATCAAATGCTAGAAGAAAATTCACCACGAATGGTCGTCGAAGATAACTCCGGTGAAACTTTGACTGCAACAGTGCGTGAAAAACCTCAAAATATCAATATGACCTTACATACTTATAGTTTTCAAAACAACGAATCTACAAGATTCGGAGCATCTTTGATATTCGTCATGACGATGATTTTGCTCCAAATCTTCACATGGAGATTTCGATAGTTTTGTTCTCATCTGTTATAAAACAATCTATTTGTATGAAAGCTGTGATGCAATTGCATAGTCAATAGATCAAAACTAGATGTGTAAAAATTGTACCAATAATCGTGACTTATTATTAAAATATTCTAGCGAATTTTTCACGTTCTCTTAATAATAGAGTCTTCATTCCTTAAGTTTTATATCTGCATCACAAATTTGTTAGGTTAATTCGATTGATCAGGTGCTACTATTTCCTAAGTTTCACTATACTTTTTAGCCATTTAACAGAGGACTGAAAAAGAATTAGATTAATAATTTACTCATATTTTTTTATTTCAATTTAAAAGTGAAACATTCGAATAAGAAGTAACAATACAAAGCTGAACGACATTTTAAAAATGTCTCATTAACTAGTCTTAACATCTAATTTTGAATGAACATTTTAAATCGTTCGAACATCATTTTGTCGTCAGTTGGTAATTTAATAAAACTTTTTAAACAAAAATATTATATTCCTTACATCTACTGTATATATTAGGATTACTTTAAGTGTAATTTGATTTAACTGTACTTAAGCATGATCACATAATTTGTAAACGCCTGAACTAATAAGATAAATTCAAAATGCAATATAGTTTATAATATTTAATATAACGAACTATAAATAAATGAAATTGTTAACATTAATATATATTTTATTTCATCCTATAAAAACCATATCAATTTAGCCATAAAAATGGGGAATGCTTCTTTTGTGCATCATTAATAGTTCCATGAGAAATTGATGATATTTTAGATGCATTTTTCATTTTATAGTTTGCATTATTCAAATTGACTCTTGGTAATTTTACATAAGACTTGTCAATATATTCCATATGTTCTGGAACACTATTTATGTGTTTGGGAAAAACTCCGTTATAATTAAAATTGCAAATTTCTTTTTTCAACCAAGCTTCAGAATATTTAGATGTGCTATTGCTTGTATTTAATCGTTTTTTTTCATTTGATTGTACTTTTTTCATACCATCTATACCAGATTTATTAATATTTCCATTTTTCTGAAAAAAATTCAAAACTTAGGCCAAATCTTCTTAAGTTTACTGAAAAATTAAAATGATTACTTTATATTTTTCAGAAATGTAGATATGGTGACCCAAATTTGAACCAATAGGTGGAGTATTTTCGAAATCTTTTAAATCGAAATGTGGCTTCAAAATTTCTATCGTACTTTCAGTTCCAATCTAAAATTATCAGATCATACTTACAAGTCGTAGATTTGCAACAATTTAGAAATATGAAAATAAATAAATACCTGTCCATGTTGTACCATGTGTTCAGTTAAATCAGCACCTAAAAGCTCTTCATATTCATTCATGCGAATCGGTATAAACTTATTGATCATCCATAACATTATTGTAGTGCTTAATAATCCCCATATGGCCAAGCACAAAGCTGATAGACATTGAATTTTAAACAAATACCATCCACCACCTATTTACATGTACACCTTATAATAAATTGTTTATAAATATTCCAAAGAAAACAATCCTTTACCCTTAAATAATCCCATCCTTCCCCGAGTAGTATCTAAAGGTACTGGATTATCAGCAAATAGTCCCACAGCTATAACGCCTAATAAATTGTATTATAATTATAACAATTAAAGTTTTTTTTTTGTAATATTTCATATGATCAAAATTCACCCCATATTCCAGAAAATCCATGAACCGATGAAGCTCCCACTGGATCATCAACACCCATAAAATCTACTAACGGCATAGTGATGACGCCTATAGCTCCACCGATAGTTCCGATTAGTAAAGCTTCCCACGAATGATATAAAAAGCATCCAGCTTTTTAGCACAATAAAACAATTCATAAAAAAATCATTTTCAACATCACTTCATGAAATAAAAATACGAATGTGTACCTGTGATAGAAACTAACGCTCCTAGAATGCTATTTATAATATCCATAACGTCAAGTTTCCCTTTGAAGCGAATCAATGAATACCTATAATTTTATATTTAGTATATTTTTTATTATACAAATGATGTATTTGAAAATCGATATAATACATACATCAATCCAAAACAACCACCTCCAAATGAACCTAACATAGTCATTACAGCGGCCCGAGCTGCATATTGCCATTTCATTCCACTTACCTATTATTTTGTAATTATTGAATTATATATAAATATAAAAATCATTTTTTTCTACATTTTAATTGTTGAATAAAACTTTAGACACATAGAAAAAAAAAACATTATCTGAGAACAAGAAACTACAGACTCGTTAGTGATTCGTGTTATTATCGAGTTCAGTTGAAAGTATGATTTGATTATTCAGATTCTGTGTTCATAATCAACAATGGCTGATTAGAAGTGCCCGTTTGATTGATGCATCTTCATTTTAATCTATCAAAGTGCTCGACCCTACGCACGAGTGGGTAATTGGGGTGAGATTCTATTTTAGGTACTCACCCTCTGGCATGCAATCAGTGAAATTAAATTTGAAAGGCCACTCGCATAAAAAAAAGTAAACGAGTTTAGTTTTAGAGATAACGAATAACTTATTTAACGGTTTTTTAATTAAATTAGTTTACGTTGACAAAAATTTTTCATTTCTATTGAAAATTTTATAGAAATACCTTTCAAATATGTATTTCTTAAGCGTCATTTGTGAAATTGTTTATTTCGCGTACAACGCAAAACAGTTTTGCATCGTATGCGAACGATATAGTGAAATGGTGTTATGTAATTGTTTTTTTTTAAACTAAACATCTTCATGATACGAAATTCGAACTTCTTTAAGATTGTTTTTATTTCTAATTAACAAAACATTAGTATCGTAGATAATAATTTGATTGTGAGCTTAAAATTGAAAAAAAACCAAACCCAACCTAACTATTGACTTGTCATTGACATTGTGAAAACGAAGATAATGAATAGAAGTCCAAATTTTGTAAAAAAAACATCAACAAAGCGCCATCCCACTATGATATTTTTTGAACAACACAAAACTTTTTTGCGTAGTACGCGAACTAAGCAATTTCGTAAACGACAAGTAACACACATATAGTTAAATGTTGATAAGCGATTTCAAACATAGACTTAAAATAGAAGAAATTTCCATGAATAAAATATGTATTCGTATCAAAGCTATGCATGTTTTGTCATTGTCAAAAATGCCGCCATCACATTAACATAAGTCCTTGTAAAACGAGCATAAAAACTAAATATTTTCACATTGAAAAAAGGTCGAATTAATTTGATTAATTATAATGCAAAATGGAAACATTCAATTCGAACCATCGATTCGAGCCTCATATTATTTTTAATTTCATTCGCGTGCTTCTCGCGGGAAGAAAACGACAAAAATCGATTAATCGACCAAGTAGCCGACACCAATTCACAAATTGTTGGCCTTGGCAGACGTTGGGACGTCATCGCGGAAATTGCGACATTGGGACTTGGCCGCCTAGTCCATTACCAGGCCTCAACCCCTAAAAGTCCCCATCCCCCGCGAAACCTTTTAATTGAGGTCAGACATTTTTCTCGCCAAATATTCGAACGTATACCTCGCAAGTGGCACGTGGATATCGATGAGCGCATCGCTGGAAAAGAATTTGGACTTTTTTTTTTAGGTTTTAGCGGTTCATTTGCGTCGTTTTCACAATGAAATGATGTACGCGGAATTCAAATGCATTTTGCATTGCACAAATTGGTAGTTGTAAAACGAATTGGCAATGGTGCTTTGTTAACACTTTGTATATTTGAGTTCGAGCTGAAATTGTGGGTGTATATTATTTGACGTTTGTGTGATGGCGTTTTTTGTGAAAAACGCAAAAAGTCGTGCGTTTTTTTTGGTGACTCCTCGACTTTCATCTTCTAGAATAGCTTCTCTTCTGATTTATTTAAAGTCTTACGTTTGTGGTTTTGAATGCACTTTTTAACCACTTTAGTATCAGCAATGTATCTTTTCCAAACTTTCATAGGTATATCGTAAGATACGTTAACTGCCATATATATTTATTTTTTTAATAACATCAACAGGGGATAACACGCCAACAGATGATGTTAAACAAAAATAAAAAAAGTTGCGTAACTACTTCATAGAATGCATCGATATGTGTTACCTAACCAGATAAATATAAAAAGAAAATTTTAATTTACCCCATAAGTACTTCCAGAGTTGAAAGCTAACCATCCCCACCATAATACGAATAATCCGAGAACTGCGTTAACTGGTGAACCAGGAGGTAAAGGATCTCGTCCTTGTGCATACCTTCCCAAACGAGGACCCAACATTGCAGCGGAGGCAAAAGCAGCTGAACCACCTTTCAAAATAAACATGTTAATCAATCCTTGACTTATCTCATTCTCGAAAATATTATAAATACCGATCAAATGTACAGGACCGGATCCAGCAATATCGACGGCTCCCAAATTATACAAAAAGCCATGCTCTCCCCACACCCAACCAGCAGGTATGCAATAAACTGCCGTATTTAGAAAGGAAAACACGCAATATGCTTTGAAATTACATCTGTAATCACAACGTGTTATTTATTATCAGTTTTCTGAAAGTCGAACTGCGTTGGAAGAAAAAAAAACCTTTCCGCCATCGCACCACTGACTATGGTAGTGGCGGTCGTCGCAAAAGAAAGTTGAAACAGAAAAGCGGCAAAAACTGGTCCCATTTCATAATCGCCAATAGACGGATCAACGAAAAAACCTCCGATGCCTATGAAAGGGTTAGTCAGAGGCCCTTTACCGAAAGACATGCCGTATCCGAACATCCAATAAGTAAATCCTTGAAAAAAGAACGACAATTTACAAGACCAGTTAATTGAAGCGAACCAGTCCCACCTAAATGGTCATGTCTACCTCCGACGACAATATCCACCACGTTCTTCATCATGATGTTGACTTCGTTTTTTATCGATACGCATCCCGACTCCAGCATTCCGAAACCTATAAATAGATATTGCATAATTTCATGTGGACAGTCAGAAATTACAATGAGGCCATTTTCGAAACCTGTCTGCATGGTGAAGATGATAAACGACGATGTCAGGATCCAGTTTGTGTCCCCGACGTCGAGCTCCAAATCGTAACCACCTGGAAGGTTGGAGGTAGTTGAGTTGGTCGAATTGGCAAATGAGGTGTTTGAGATATCCATTTTGGGTCGGATGACTTGTGAAAATTTTGCGGTTGTAGTTCCGTTCTGGTCTGGGATGTGGTGAATGTGAAACTGATTGTATTTTTTCTATAGAATGCATGTTCAGGTTCACCTTAGTCGGATAAACAAATTAATCATTCAATCGTGATCAATTTTCAATGATTTTTTCAGGTAGTTAAGATGTTATACATGTGACCGTGATTACATACACGAACCTATGTAGTTTAAATTGAAACGTACAATGCAAAACAATAGTTAAATTCATGATTTATTGAATTTTTTAACTGATTGATTTCCATGTTGAATATTTCACGAAATTTCTGAAAAATAAAATACAGTGTCTCAATAAGCGTGTGCTCACTTTTAATGATAATAACTTTGATATTTATTGAGATATGATTTATATTAAAGCTACAAATTAAAGAAAAGAATTAGAAGAGTAGAATTCGTATAGCTAAGGCAATTTTGTGAATTGATAATTGATTGTGCTCCGAAATTCTTAAAAAGTTGAAACAATAAAAAATCAAACAACCCAAATAGTACAGTTCAAAATTTGCAAACATTTTCTTTTAATTTTTGCTTTTACCTCGTTAACTATTGCAATTTTTGATTTATAAACTTTATTTTCGATAAATATTCATAAATCTATAATACTAGTAAATAGGCCCGATGTTAATAACATCGGCTGTGGATTTGTTAAGAAACGGCAAACGATAAAATGTGAAAACCCGATTGTGTGAACCTGAAATGTGTATCCTATTTGAATATTTAATATTTAATTAATAAAATCAAAATAGTTCATTTTTTATTTATTTGTGACATATAGGCAAAGCCAGAGGCAGTAGGTAATAAGCATCATATTATAGACGTTAACTGTATACGCATAT
>JAOXNN020000074.1:6044615-6074780 GCA_028571205.2 Hydropsyche betteni | reverse complement strand
ATTTCGGGTTCACACAATCGGGTTTTCACATTTTATCGTTTTCCGTTTCTTAACAAAACCACAGCCGATGTTATTGAAATTGGGCCTTTATACTAGTAATTTTATAATGACCTTGTACGGATCTTACTATTGTGGCATAAAATTACATTTTTTTTTTAATTTCCAAACTGTACTTAAGTGGAAAAAACAGTGTGAAAAAAATAATCGATCATATCTCGAAACCGTATAAAAATAGTTTTAGGTATGTGCGTAGGTATTGGGTAGTTTTAAATTCAAATATTAATGTTTAATTTCCTATATTTATCCTCAACATGAACCTTTCATACTTTTTTGTATGTATTGAATTTTTCTTAACTTCGCAATATTAGAAAAACAAATTAATCTAAATCCTTCCTCTTCAAACACACAAGTTTCTAGCTTTGTAAACCACGACTTGAAAGAAAGTATGGTGTACCAAGTTGTATTAAATATATACACAGACATTAATTGATTTCGAAAGTTGGCGAAAAGCTTACTCGAAGCCCTATATATTATAGAAGCGTCAGGTGCGTCGTCGACATCGAAAAGGTTTATCATCCTCGCAGTTCAACTCGATCCGATAATGCGAAAGCGTCTGTAAGTAAGAGTGTGAACGAATCGGTACAGGTGAAAATTTTCAATTTCGTTTTCAATCCGAGTTCGAAAATATTATTATTCGATATTCAATTAGATTGCCTTCGTTCGGAGGGCTCGTCGCAATATTCGAACGATCAGTTTTCGTGATTGAGTGGCTCTTTAACTATGTAGTCGTCGGTCTCTACTCGGAGGTAAATCGATTTAAACCCCTTTTCTGATACGTCATCTGTGTTGAATACATTCATCAATAAGCGCTTCTCGAGTGCTTAATTTAAGGCTTTGTTTTATTTAAGTTTCCCCCGACAAAATCCCATTTCGATTAAAGTTCACCGCAATGAAATTTCTCGCTATCTCCACCTTTATATAACACACCTTCCGATTACATCTTGAACACACACATAAAATTTCAAGGAGATGTTTATGGTCCAGGGGTCGGCAAACTTTTTTTTGAAAACAGCCTTATCATACGAATTCGAGACTCGACGGGACGAATAGTAAACTCAAAAGATATTTATGTGCGTAAAACTGATACTAGAATAAAAAAGGCTCAAAATTAAAAATTAAAACTTATCGATCTCAAAATAGTTATTTGAAAATGCTCGTTCGAAAAAATACTTTTATAATATAATCAAGTAGCATTAGGTTTTTTTTTATTTATATAGTCAATATAATAATATCTATAAAAAAGTAAGATTTTCTATAATTTTGGATAACAATCATTTCCAATTGAGGATAAAATAGATTCTTCTCATTTTCAGAAATAGATTGTGAAATATGGAAATATTTTTTGTATCAAAACCCGAAAAACACTTTTGGAATTGTAGTTTGACAAATAAGTTCAGAAAATATATATATTGCGATTTTTTTTTTGAGTTTGAGAATTTCCAAATTGATTCTGAATTTATTAAATTTTTCATTTAAAAAAAAATTAACCCGCTATCGAAAACAGAGAGCGGGCCGTATTTGACTCGCGGGTCGAAGTTTGCCGAAAACTGAATTTCCCACCATCACAAATTTTCTAAACACCCAACAATAGAGCCTCCATTTCAATTTGTCAAACTCGAACGACCTCAACCGCCCAAAAGATAAGATCACCAAAACTGAGAAGGTCCTTCAACGAGGTGCCAGTATCGAACCTTTTTCCAGCCGATCGCTAATCCGCCCGCGAAAATCCTCGTCTTTCGCTCGTCCCCTTTGTCTCCATCAGGAGCTGGAAGATAAATATCCAATTTCCAGATTCATTTGTCAACCGGCTCGTTTTGCTTCGGATGTGCGCCGTAGTTGGGCGTCCGGAAAAACGCCCGTTTGCTAGGGGTGGGTGGGACACCCACCCACCCACCGCCCCCCGTTGCCGATTCTGCTTCGTCTGTTCCTCTTCCCTGGCCCGGTTCTGTCCCACACACCCGTCCGTTCATTGTCCTCGCTGACCCCCGTCGGATTTCGCGCCAAAATTCAATTTTCGAGAGCGCTATCGCAAAAATACACGGAGCGTGGTTTTTCGTAGGTTTTGTTTCGTTTCCGTAAAGTGATTTTTTTGTGTAGTGTGTTTTCGATGTGTTTCGATCTATATTTTTTTTTATATAAAAATAACATGTTTTTAATAAGAATTCGGGGTGCAGGTCAGCTTACCAACGGCAAGGTGGACACCGGTCAAGTAGACGAATGCTAACTGGACAAATGCAAACTGGACAAATGCAAACTGGACAAACGTCAACCGGACAACGGTCAATCGACCACCAAACATTTTTAAAATAGTGTATAATTCAATGTGCACATACTTGAGCTACGCGTCGTAAATATATAAATAAAATTTTTATATATTCAAGCAAAGAAATCCAATTGCAAAAGTGTATATTTTTATTCGAAAATTACATGCGCGATAAATGCGCGGAGTGTCTACCCCATCTGTCAGATTGAACCTCGAGAGTTTGTTATGAACACGTTTTCACAACTCAAGCTAAAACGCTAACCTAACCTAACCCAGCATGATACCTACTTATGGCGTCTGTTTTCAGTTTAGACGCAATTATATATAGGTAAAATTTGACAGTCGACATTCAAACTAAAATCGATAGTTTGGGTATACCCAAACTAATATGAGTGTACACAAATAAAAGTGAACACTTGAACTGTGACATATATTATTTATGACACTTTCTTGTATGGCGTATTTTATCTTAATAAGTATTGTCTATTTTTCATGTTTCGTTTGATATTTCATCATGTAGATGTGTTAAATAAATGACTACTTATTAAGTATTTTAGTATAAAATACTATTTAAATATTTAAATTTCCTTAACGTCTTTAACGTTTTTTCAAGTACGATAAAAACGTTCAGTAGTCGGTTGGCTGGTGTCCGGTTGACGTTTGTCCACTTTGCATTTGTCCGGTTGGCAATTGTCCACCTTACCGTTGGTGAGCTGACTTGTACCGAAGGGATTGTGTAGTGCGTTTTCGATGTGTTTCGATCTATATATATATTTTTTTTTATAAAGATAACATGTTTTTAAATAAGAATTCGTTTTATGTTTTGAGTATATTCAAATTTATTTATTTTTTCACTTGAAAAGATAATATCTTTTGATATTGTATTGAAGATTATTATTAGAAAATAAAATAAATCGCTTTTATATTGAAATTCGGAAATATTTTGTAAGCCTACTTGAAGCCTACAATATTATCAAACGATAATATTTCGACGAATCCTAAGAACTCGAGATTATCGAAAAAAAGTAATAGGATTATTCAAGATGATTAAATTACTTTGAAAATAAATATAAATAATTCGAATTTTTTTTTTGATGTTGTCAACGTACGTTAAATAATTCAAAGACAATTTTTTAACAAATTTTCTTCTTTTCTTTCATTTTCATATTATTCGAATAATAAATGCAGAAAATCCGCGTGCAATGAATCATAAAGGACGTATTACAATCAGTTAGTGCCAAACTGAACGTTAGATAGTGAGAACGTATTTTGACAGCATGACAAATTTACTTACAGAAATAGACAAAAAAGCAATCTTGATTAAAACAAGTATGCAATTCCTTTTTTGAATAAATAATAGCTTTCACACAACTGAAATAGTTTTGGCTTAAAATAAAAAAAAAATCATTAGCACCATATTTACTGTCAAAAAATTTACTTTTCGATATTTTCTCGAAGCATAAAACTATCAATATACTTAAATACAAATTTAAGAATGTTTGAAATTCAAAACTTTGCTTTTGTTATTAAATTTTTATCAATATAGAAAATCAACGTTTTCCAATATTCTTTCGTATCGGTAATGTTGCTCATGCATACAAAACAGTATGTATCTATTTATTTCATGAGACTTTCCCAATATAAAGTTCCGCATACCATTCTCTATTTGTGCCACAATCGATTTCGCATAATTGGGACAAAACATTCGAGTCCAGATGTATCCGATCCAGCCAATTTTCTCGCGACGAAGCACGAACACTTCAGCAACAATCGAAAAACTCGGTTGTATTTAACCATTGCCTAGAATCTTATCGTCGCAATTAAAACACCAAAGACGAGCACGTTTCGGCGATAAATTTCAATTATCGTCATGCCGGAATTAAGAAACGTACAAATACTCGATTTGGAACGTCGTAAGCGGGGAAATTCTCGCGAACGAGCGGTATCTCGACGATTTTAATTGGCAAATTAATATTATGAACAGGGATTTTATGAGTTTCGCGAGTCGAATAGCTCAAGGGTGAGAGGGAAAGTTCGTCCTCGGGCATGGGGGACGAGACATCTGTTTTTAAAGATTAATTTATTTCGCTTTTCCGGAGAAAATTGGGTCTCCGAGAGAAACGGCACGAAATTGTACACACAGATTATTGGGAACAAGAAGAGGAAGATGGGAAGGAAATGTACGGAGGCTTCGTCCTGAAATTTTCTCCGTAATTCCAGTTCATAACTGGAAATCATTATCTCGTGTACACAGCATACATATATACTCCCTTATTAACTTCGATATAAATCCCCTCGTAAATATACTTACGTTCGTTTAATATGAAATGCGTTTTGTTTCTAGCAAAAATTCGAGATTGAAACTGTAATTTGTGCGTATATAACAGTACAACACGAATTTATTTAATAAATATATATTTTATCTGTGACATTAAGTGAAAAGAAAAGTTCAAGGATTCCATAGGTTTCCGTTACAGTTATAAAATTTAATCAAAGAAAAGCCTTAATTCCCCGGGGAATCGAACCCAAAACCCTCTCGTTCCGTTAATACACTGTTTCAGCCCTAACTACGATATAATGGCACAAAGTACATTATAAATTTTAATAAATATCTTTCGAGGATTGGTAACTTAAATGGGATTTTGTTGTTCGTAAATGGAAAAAAAATAAATCGAATTTCATTCGAAAAACTTTCGAGCGTAAAGTTCGAAAAGCTTTGTTATTAAAATAGTTCGTATCAAGTTAAAGCGATAGTGTATCGAACACGCGACATAAAAGTGTACTTTATGTAAAAAAATCGAACTTTAAATAGAATGGAATAAAATACGAAAATTTACACCTAACATATAGAAACTTATCTTCAAATTGGACTTTAAGAAAGAATTATTAAGATCGATGTCATAGTAATCAATGAAATTCATTATTATGAATTCTCATTGATTTGATAAATTTGAAGTATAATGTTGAATTTGAAATTTAAAACATTGAATTTGAAGCTAAAAATATTTTTGAGAAGAATGATATAATTAATGATTTCATCGAAATACATAATAAAAAATGTCAAATGTCAAACTTTCAGGCGCAAACTGAATGTAACACGATCAATCACGGATATCATCGATTTACATTTTTTTTAACTAACGATAAATTACATATATTTCGATTAAAATATATTTGAAAAAATCGATTCTTCAATAATTCGAAAAACGAACACAAATTTTTCTCGCATTAGAAGAATTTTATTGAAAAAAGACCTCAATCTGTCTTAAAACACTATGTGAAAAGTGGGAGCCAATTTCGTGAGACCGGCGGCCACCGTTTGGACAAGTCTGGTATAGAAACAACGTTTAAACTAATTAAATTTCAAAAAGAAACTATTTTAAACAATTTTCACGTCATCCATTCACAACATGACATATTTCCCATGGAAAATAGACCAGACTCTCATTTTGCACATAAAGCTGACGCCGCCAGAACACACCCTCGCAACGTTAAACCAAAACCAACCAACCAAACGACCTCCATTTCCCAACTTATCTTCGGTTCGTCCCGCAACCAGCACCGATATAATTAGTGATAGAGTAACAAATCGGAAACAACCATTGCATGCGGTCGTTAGCGATTGGTATACCGACAATGTATGCGGTTTGCGAGTTTGAATTGGGCCTCCTTCCTTTTACACACTTTTACACTATTCATTAAAAAAATGTCTTATGAAAAAAAAAACACCTACAAAATCTTTCTTCGTTATGGCACCCGTTGTCTCATCATGTTCTTACATATGTGGAAATTCGACTAGTCCAGAATCTGGACAAGTCGAACCTGCACTCAAAATTATCATGCAGATATGCCAGTGCATATTTTCTGAAATACCCTCAGCACCAGACAGTAGTCTGGTCACCAGTGATTGTGATTTCTAGGCTTTTCGGGAATTCTCGAGAAATGAGAATTCCCGAATTTCTCGAAATTGAGAAAAAAATCGAGAATTCTCGTGATTCTCGAAAATTTCTCGCAGCTATCCCGCTTCGACGGGGTGTGAAACGTTGTGTCAGAATGGATTAGCATCAGAGGTTTGTGAATATCGGATACAGATATAACTTCTATTGTTATACAAGGGCGACCAGACTGCTTGTATATTGCAGAGATACTCAATTCCGCTTATTGACGACATGAATTAATCTATTTTGAAAATATTCAAATGTTTCGACCACGAAATCTAAACGGACTTAAGCACACCTGAACGCATCGAAAGTTTCATATTTATTGTTTTTATTTATTCACCGATAATTCTATCCCGCTTTGGCGGATATATTTCGTCGCACCAAATCAGGACAACTGCTACTGCTTCTCATTCCGAAAATTTCCCGAGAATTCTCGATATGAGAATTCCCGAATCGCAATCTCTGGCATTGCCAGTGGAGGAGGCTCTCAGATGAGCGATACGCGTGCTATGTGCTAAACTTTGTGGTCGCTGCCTTCTAAGTAGATCGCAATGACCATCAACGGGATAGACAAGTTAAAGACTAAGCAGACCGCGTCCTCGCTGATCACTTTGCGATCGCAATGTACACCAGTTTGGCAAACGATACGAAACCGTATCTGGACCCCAGATATATCTAATCAAACGACAAAACACAGGGACCGGCGCCCATCATTATTCAACAACGAAAGCATTAAAATTTTTGTACATTCGAATAATAATTAAACGCTCGTCTGGAAACCGGCCGTCCGCAAAGTGCCGGACGTCGGCGGGAAACCGGACGCGGCCGGAAGCCGGAACCGGCCGGATAATGGCCGTTTCGAAAACGATAAAATATTCAAATGGACGCCGGACCCCCGATAATATTTTGTAATAAATATAATATTTTCGGTCGAAGAAAATTCGACCCTTAGGAAATTACCCCCGCCGCGGCCCACGGGTAATGGCCTCGCTCCTTTCGTATATTACGATTATTATTGTGTTGCATTATTTTATCGCGTTAAGGGTTGTTTGTATTGGGGAGGTGCGATTCGGACCCTGCGGTCTGTAAGGGAAAAAATATTGTTTGCGAGTTGAGACCTGTGCGGTGAACGTATGAGGTCTCTTGGGGTGTCGAAAAATTTATATCTCATCCCGGTTGTAAATTCCGACTGAAAAAATTTTTTCGATATGTATGAAGTGTACGCAATAAAATCTGTTATTTCTTCTCTATAAAATTTTTGATTTTTTTGTAATATAAACATTCGATATTGAATAATCGCTATTTGATTATTTAAAATAAAATGTATACCAATTATTAAATTAGCTTTTATACTTTATATATTAACGTAGTAATGATCTTAATTGATTACGGTCTAAATCAGGGGTGAGAAATTGCTTTAGATTGCAAAATTTTTGAAACATCGCGGGCCAAAACTGTATCTGTAATAGTAAAAAAAATATTTTTATTTCATTCGTGCATCATTTTCATCTTTTCTTTTACAAAAATATATATCAATTTATTGTGATAAAAAAAAACGGAATGATTATTTAACGGGTTTTTGAAATTTTCTTGCGTACGTGCTCCCCGCAACCCCACAACAATACGCATTATGAGCAAATCTCGGTTCGGGTTTTGTGCGTTTCGCGTTTTGCGAATTCGAAATAAGGCTTCTGCGGCACGCTCGACTTGCTCCCGCCTCGGCAATATTGAAATTATTGTTCAATTTGGCGGGATTTCGATTCCGTCGTATCGTCTCGGTGTGTTGGTAACCCTTGGCCTCGCGTTTTGGGATTTGATCTCGAAGGAAATCCGATAATGTTCGTTGTAATGATTCTTTTCCGATTGTCCGATTATTGGTAGCCAATCTCGATTTATTTTTTGTCAAATTGGATTGTGCATGATAAATTTTTATAAAAATCTTGTATTAGTGGAAAAATGTAAAGTTGATAATATTTGAAAAGTTTGTTGCTCTTTTTGATTAAACTTATACTTAGTTTTATGCGAAACATATTTTCTCAAAACTTTCTTTCATTAAAACTTCAAGAATGGACACGAAAAAATACAATCATACTAAGTACCAAAGTTACAATGATACAAAAATTCGAAAAAAAAATTGTAATCGAAACTATTCAAAACAATTTATTCAAACATCGTACAACCTTTATTGACCGTCAGCGACATCAACGCTTCGCATAATTGATTTCTAAACCCACCTCGCAGCGAGGACACAAAATATCCAATTTGTCGGACAAATGACACTCGCGCGGCCGTTTTTCGTTTTATTTTCAACAAGTACACGTGTTGCGGCACGTGCACCATCAATTATTAAAAGCGGGAACCCATTGTGGAGCGGCATAAACCCTCCCCTCTTTTTGACCTCAATTTCGGGGATGCAATATATCGTTTTACGAGTTCGACCAGTGTCGGATGAAAGTTAGACCGTCGTTCTTCAAAGCGGTGTAAGTTGCCGTGCATGTCTGTAAATACATCAATCTTGCATACGTACATCAATCTCGGGAATGAAGATCGATTTTGTACTATTAAATATATTGGAAAATTTTAGGACTAGTTTTGTTCTTCCTGAGCTTTCATTCAAGAATATTAGTTGTTTTTTTTTCAGTTGTAATTTTATTTATTTGCGATGGGAAATAAAGCTCATAATTTATTGAATGAATCATGACATCATATTTCACAATTTTTTTTATGAAAGAGACCTTATTTGAGGAATTATACAGCTTTTACATTTTAAATTCAACTCTATACAAATCAAACCTACTTACTTCTCGAAATCCTTCATTTCTTCTTATCAATTTACAGTTTCTATACTCCAAATTCAACCTATTAAATTCCAAATTTGATTTGTTAAAAATCAAATCAAACCTTTTAAAAATAAATTCAACCATCAGGACATATTAAGATAATCATCGCATGATTTTTAAACTTCTAATTCAATATTTTCTTAACAATACGTTCCCATAGCTGAATTTGATTTGAAAAAGGTTGAATTTGGAGAGTAAAACTATACAGTAATCCCTATATAACGTCTGCAGCATCCTTTCTATAACGTCATTCTTTTTCAAATGCATTTTAATTCAATTTTTTTCAAATGTATCTAAAAAAATAGTTAACTCGTAAAAATTTCCAAAAAAAAAGAAAATTGAAAATATTTTATTTTTTGATTTCCTAAACTCCCCCCTATAACGTCGAACCTATCTTGAATTTAAAGGGGGATTACTGTATATTGACGAGGAGAGATGAAGGACTTTGAGTTGTAAAAGATACGATTTGTTTAGAGTTGAATTCATACCGTTAAAGTCGCACAACTTCCTTACCGATAAACACACACATCCTCCACATTCCGAAAACCCATCCAATCCCAAAACGAAACGAAAACCCACCGAAACCTCCAATCAAAATGCAAAAGCTCCTCAACCCGCCCAGAAATTCCTCGCCGAAGCACTCCCGCACATTCCGCCACGGTTAACGTTTCGTCCATTGTTCGTTCCGTCGAAACGGAAAACGTGTCGGTTTAACTCTGCATAATTGCATTGAAACCTTCCGCTTGCATGTGGTCCTCCAAGTTGGCGAAATCGAAATCGAATTACGCGGACGTCGTGCAAAATTCGCCGATGAAATTGGCTTTGTGTAGGATTTGGTGTCGAGATGGATCCTGCGAGTTTCACGTGGGTGTGGTTTTTGGGGTTTTTCGGAGCTTTGTGCGGTTTTTGGGGTGTTGGGTGCGGTTGCGATGTGGTTTGTTTTGATTAATTAGTTAGTGGTGTTTTGGAGTTGGAGAAGTTTTTGGGATGCATATTTTTTTTTTGTATGATATTTCATGGTTTTTTTTATAATGTTTTGAGTGCTTTTTTTATAAGGAGATTGTTGTACATCGTATTTTTTAATGATATAAAATTTTAGGGATAAATCTCAAGGATGTTTTAAATTTTTTTTCGGAATTTTTATATACTATTTTTCATTTCGTCAAAATTTTATTTTTTTGAAAATTTCTATATTGAATCAACATAAAATATAAATTGAATACATTTTAAAATTATTAAAATTACTAGTAAATAGGCCCGATTTTAATAACACCGGGATGTGTGTGTGTTTATTTTAAAGTCGATGCCTGTATCCGATTTGAATATTTAATTAATAAAATCAAAATAGTTCATTTGTTATTGTCACCAGACGTCATATAGGTAAAATTAGTAGTTAGTAGGTAATAAACATCATATTATAGACGTTAACTGTATACACATAAAGACCATATTAGAATATCAATACTATAAAAAGTCGCGAGCGTCATTTGAACAGACGAACACACAGAAATCCGTGATTATATATGAAAATATTATAAAAACTAAATTTTATAAAAATTACCCTTATTTGATTTAATTATCAATTTTTAGGGGGGTGGGAAGAAATTAAGCGTTCGGGCACTACCTCACTGGTATGGGAGAATGTAAAATTCATACGGAGCCGCCGACACGTGTCCATCGGTGGCCACTTGTGGAACACCGTCGAAAGTCCGAAGGTTGTCAGAGGGAAAACGGAGGCGAAAATAGCCATTGTGGTGTGGGGGTCTGGAGAAAAGCCGACTGCCATATAATAACGGTTCGGGGACGCGAGATTGCGTCGGTATATAAAGAAAATGGCATCGCGTTTTATTAAGAGGTTTCCTTTGTACGCGATAATGGGGCAAATCTAATGTGTCTGGCACTTCAGATGGGTCTTAAATGGGCGTAATTTGGGACAAAAATAATAGTGAAAATGGCTTTTACTCGTGAGAGCCGTCGACTACCCGCGGTTTTTATAGTGCTCGGTAACGAGGAAACATACAGTGTCTGGAAGAATAATATTTACTCGGGCGTTCAATAGAATAGGTACATTTGTATACGCAGTAATCGGATTTGGTCGGATTGATGTACAAGATTCATTATTAATTCGGGGTATCGTAAGTTAGTTTGAAAAAATATTTTGAGGAATATGAAATCGACTCGTGCTTATGTTGCGCTACGTTTATGTAATCGCTTTGTCCATAGACGAAACAAAAATCTTATTTTTTGTCTATGAAATTCAACAATGTCTGTCTAATATGACAGATGACGTGCCTTACGATGGTGGTAACGAATATTTCAAAATTTTCAAATTTTTTTATTTAGTGTCTGGCGTGCAATGGAAATTAGAATGCTTTCCATAAAAGTATATCATAAGACACGTCAACTGTCATATTCGAAAGGACCCGTTAAATGATAACCTCATACACAACCAAATATTATTAATTTCATCGACGTAACACTTATACGACGTGTACGACAGGACAAAACATTAACAAAGATAACACATTTTACCCTAGCGAGAAAAACACGATTCTCAACGAATATGAATACGAAAAAACCATCAATTTCCGAAAACGTTCGAAATCCACGCGTATCCATCCCCTGCCGTATTTCCACCGGAATCAGAAAGCCAAAGAAAATTGCCTAATTAGACGAGGAGTGGTGTAGCGTCGCGAAAATTGCACCTTTCAAAAAAGACATCCGCTCGCACAAATACGCAAATAATTAATACGAATTAGTCGCGAGAGGGTTGCGAGGGATGCAAAAGGTCCGTAGAAATTCGGACGAATGAACACTTTTCATATTTCACATTCATAATTTCTTTTTTTTTGAACCGGCGACAAACCCGCGCTTCAATCTGTGTCGGTGTCACAGTTCAAGTGTGAACTTTTGTTTGTTTACCCCATACTAGTTTGGATATACCCAAACTATCGATTTTAGTTTCAATTTCAACTGTCAAATCTTACATACATATAATCGCGTCTAAACTAAAAACAGACGTCATAAGTATCATGCTTGGGTTAGTGTTTTAGCTTGAGTTGTGAAAACGTGTTCAAAACTCTTGAAGCTCAAACTGACACGATGGGTAAACACTGCGCATATTTCTCGATCATTAGTTGACATACCAGTTTTCACCTTATCGATATTTAGCATAAGGGCGTTATCTGAGTGCAAAGAACTAAATTTTTTCGTACTACACTAATAATTGGACTAGAACGTTTAGAAAGTGAATAAACAGACTAGTTTGTTTGTGCATAAATGAAGTGGACACTCAAATTATAACATATATATGTGTTTTGATGAAAAATTGAGATTTATTTATATTGCGAAATCAAAATAATATAGTAATCCCCCCCCTATAACGTCAAGATAGGTTCGACGTTATAGCGGGGAATTTAGGAAATCAATAAACGAAACATTTTCATTTTTTATTTTTTTTTAAATATTTTTACGAGTTAATTTTTTTTTCAAATACATTTGAAAAAAAATTAAAAATATGAAGAAAAAAAATGAGGTTACAGAGGAAGATTACTGTAATTGTCATTGTAAAAAAGTTAATTTTTACTGCCATCTATGAAAAAGTGAATATACTAAAAAAATAAAAATCATACCGCCATCTATGAATCAATAATTAAAACAAAATAATCATTTTCACTTAAAAGATGGCAGCACTCGATGACGTCATTCATTGACGGTTGTTATCTATAATGTGCAAGTGACAGTAGTGGTTTGGTGTTTGCGATTACAATTCGATAAGGAAAGATTCCAAAATTCCAAAATGCCAGTCAGTCTGACGGAGACTGTGGCTCTCGAAATGCAAGGTGGCCGTATTCTTGTTATAATAATTACATTCGTCCTTCGACTGTTACATAACCTATGATTTCATTTCCAAATTTGGATGTTTTGAATATCGCACGGCAACTTTTATGTAACTTTACCGAATTCGATTTCCAGGTGTGGAACCGTGGCCTGATGATGCCCAGCTTTTTCAGCCGTACGAAGTTGAGCAAGTTCTTTTGCCCGACAATGCCAATTGTGTGGCTACTAAAGCATTTTTAAAAGTGAGAGTTGTTTCTTTATATAATTACAGTTAAACCTCGATATAATAGACTGAAGAGGTGTCTGTTTTACCAAAAATATAATTTTCAAGCGCTACCCCATTAAACCATTAAAATTAAGATATTTTGAACAATTTTCACATTTTATATTTTTTCTATTATATTGAGGTTTTACTACATTGCTTCGTTAACTAATATTTTAATAACATTGTCGCTTTTTAAAGATGTGCAACCTTCCGTTCGAAGTGCAAATGCGATGGAATGCCGAATGGATGTCCCCTTCAGGACGTGTACCTTTTTTAAAATGTGGAAAGTTTATAATTCCAGAATTAGAAGCTATAGCCCAACATTGTGCGAAGAAAAACATCAAACCGTTGGGTCAACAAAATTTCTCTGACGAAGAAGTCGCCGATATGCACGCTTACATTAGTATGATTAATAATGTTCTTTATTACTCCGAGGTATTGTAGTTTAATATATTTTTCAAGATATTTTCTATACATGTTAATATTTCTTGTATGTGTTTGAAGCTTTACATTTGCTGGGTTCATGAAAAAACTTATCAAGAAGTCACTTATGCGAGAAACGGATCTGTTTTCCCTTGGCCTTTATCAGTTTTTCAAAATTGGTCAAAACGCTCAAAAATAATAAAGCAGTTAAAAATTTACAATTGGCACAAAAAAACGTTGGATGAAGTTTTGGAAGAGGTACGATATTTTAATATTATTGTTATTTTAACTTTTTAATTGCGATATTGTGTTTCAGGTTGAAAAATGTTGTAACGCTCTTAGTGAGAGGCTTGGAAAAAAGAAATACTTTTTCGGAGACGAGTAAGTTCTAATAATTTGAACATTTTATTGATTTGATATCGTTTATTATAATATTTTTCAATATTTTTCAGACCGAGTGAATTAGACGCTCTTGTATTTGGACACATATTTTCCATTTATACAACTCGTTTGCCCGACGACCATCTAAGTAAAATTATAACTAGTTATGATTCTTTAATAAAGCTAGCTCAAAGAATAGACGAAACTTATTTCAAGAGCAAATCTAATATTACATAATTCATATTTCCATATTGAATAACTGTTGCATTTTTTAATCAATGAATATTTTTTTGAGTTTTATTTTTTAAAAAAACACTAAAAAATAAAAATTTAGGCAGTGTAAGTTTGATTTATTTTTGTCATCAAACTCAAACTTTGTACACTTGTCGATTGTTATTCACATTTATTGTGCGCTTCTAGTTTATTATGTAGTTTATGTAAATGGTCACATTTTACTTACTAATTGATAGAACCATTAATATAAAATTGTTACTAACTTAAAAGATCTAAAAAAAAAATAAAAAAAATATTTTTTGCAAATAAATATTTATGTACAAAATCATATTTCATTGACCCTATCTGAAAAACATCTTTTTCTACTCGTTATTAAATTGTGAAATGTTAAATTACACTATACCCATATCTATTAAGTTATTTCTTAAAATTAAGTTGTGTATTGCGTCGAAAACTATTTTTATGTTTTTTGTATTTGTCGCGATAGTGTAGTGATAATAGCATTGACGAGGTTTGATACTTTCTAGCCTCAAATCTTGTTTAGATGCACCCAATTTGATAGAAGTGGGCTGTTTTTGTGTGACTTGCTGAGAAAAAAATACGATTATATAATATTTGGATTTTGCATAAAATATTTGTTTATTTAAAAAAAAAATTACCACAAGTAAATTTTTCACAAATTCTTTCGCTTTTGTGTATTCGTCAGACGTATTACCCTCAGCTTTAAAATTTTTGTATTCTGGAAAATATTTAGCGATACTCCTGCCTTCTTTGATTTTCCGTTCTAAGACATCTTGTTTATTAAGAAAGACTATCAAACCAGCCTTCACCAAAAACCTACGATAATTAATAACATTTAAATTATTTTATATCTTTATGAATTTCAAAAATTACTTTACCTGCTGTTCCACACATCGCCGAAAAGAACCACCGATTCCTTCAATCTATTTTGTGTAGTATCTTCTCGCAAAGTCTGATCGAAATCACTTGAAGCAACGAGAAACCAAACGGCATGAATGCCTTCGAATACCTTCAAAATATCATTTAATTTAAAAATTTATATTTTTATATATATTCACAATGTATTCACTTACCTGTAACCATTTTTTACGTTCTCCTCTCTGACCTCCAACATCGTACATCCAAAAATTTTGAGTTCCACCTTGCATAGATTTCGGCACCTATTTAACAAAATATGTAATTAATCTTGATATGAATAAAAATTATTTATTATTTTAAAAATTCTTATTATATGATACCTTAACTGGAAATTCAATTTTTTGTATACCCGTAGTTTTTTGCCGACACTGCAAAATATCATTTTCGTCAGGTATATAATCAGGTTTCCGGACGATGTCCATTTTATTCAAAAAGCTTAAAAAAAAATGTTTATCATATGTTGCAGTTGGAATATTTTAATATAAGACTTACTATTCGGCGCTATCGATCAATTGGAATTCGTTTGATCGTCGAAGGCAAGCTTTCACTGCTGGATCTGACCATAGATCGTTCACCAAATCGAAGTATTGCTGTTGGATAATAAATAAGATAAAAATGATTCAATGAATAATTTTTAAGATTTAGTTAAAGGTTCTAACGTCGGTGAAATCTGGAAAGGAATCTCCTATGTTTTTTAATGTGATGGCAGCATTTTTTGCTTCAGGACCCGGTTCGAGTCCTAGAGGTTCCAATTGTCTGGATAATTCTAATGCGGCTTCATGGATGTTCTTTTTTATTTGCTCGGCACGTTCTATCTTTTCTCTGATATGAATTATAGCATTGAATTGGCTATTTAAAGATTTAAATATTGAAAACAGTTCTATACTCACTCTTTGCTGAATCCGTTAACGTGCAAAATTCTCATCTGTTTGATAATTGTAGTTTTTCCGGACTCTCCAGTTCCGAGAAGTAGAATTTTTATAGCCTAGAATGAAAATGTTTTGAGTAATGTTATTTTTTTTAAAATTCAAATTATTGAATTTTACTTGATCGTATGGTCTGATCCAATTTTTGATTTGTTTATCTATTTCTTTGGACGCATCTTTATCTTCGCTGGAACCACCGAAACACTTCATTTTGGAAAATTTAAAGTCACCCGTTCAATCGAACACTAATGGAAAAATTCATCAAAAATAATAGAAAATTTGAAGATGCCGACGATGTTTTCAGTCGAAGTCGACGAAGTCATCGGGTCTCAAAGTCGTTTAGAATTGTGGACTGTGAATGATTATCGAATGATAAGATATGACTTTCGATAAACGTTTATAAAATTTTAATTTGTTGAAAAGATAAACGACGGTTTTCCACATATGGGAAAACTTCAATAAAACACACATTTTAAACGAAATTTTTAATTTTAATTGATTATTTATTTTGTAAGTTCGGGTTCATTGAAAAATGAACACATGACAGTTGAACAAACGACATTCTAGCACAGCGGCAATTGACCACAAAGACATTTGAACATAATCGGCGAAAAAAGTTATTACAGTAATCCCCCCTATAACGTCAAGATAGGTTCGACGTTATAGGGAGAAATTTAGGAAATCAATAAATGAAAAATTTTGATTTTTCTTTCATTTGTCGGATATTTTTACGAGTTGTTTTTTCAAATATGTATATTTGAAAAAAATGACGTTATAGGGGGAGATTACTGTATTTGTTTTGAACAAAATCTCTTTTATCGAAAAAAAGGTATGCCCCCGGAAGGTAGGTCCTTCATGGTTGTTAGATAGAAGTAAAATTTAAAGCTTCCAGTAAACGTGAATATAAATGTATGCTTAGGGTTGGCGGAATACAAGTAATAGGCGGGCTTTCTTTCGATCGGTACATTGAAAAAATGATTCAATATTTTTTCTAAGCGGTAACCATAAAACGCCTTCATTCATTATGGATCGCTGCATGCATTAAACACTCATTTGTTCGATTGCAACAAACTCGATAAGCTCAATCCCGAATATTGAACAATCCGAACAAACTAAATTTAATCTCCTCCAACAAAAATACACAACGAAAAATCGTTCCGTATTCGAAAAAAAATCGAAAACAAACACAAAAAAGGCACAAACACCGAAAAATCGATGGTCGCGTCCGGCGCTGTTATGGCAGCGAGTAGTGTCTTCGCCGTCGGGTGTGGACTGGTGGTGGTGGTGCTGGTGCGCGAGGGGCGTGGGATACTCCACCTCGCACGTATCCTCGGGCGTACCGCGCGAACTCGAACGGTCGACGGTGGAGTGATGTTGGCCTTCACTCCGCCGGCCGTCAAGCGGCTGCTCAACTGGAAGAAGACCTCCAAGGAGGGCAGCCAGCAGGAGGCCGAGGACAAATGGAGCGAGAAGGCGGTGCGCAGCCTCGTCAAGAAGCTGAGGCGCTCCGGGGCCCTCGAGGAGCTCGAGAGGGCCGTCTCCACGCAGGACCCCAACACCAAATGCGTCACCGTGCCCAGGTGCTTTATCATACACCCGATCTTATCGAATCCGTCCCGAACCCGGCGAATCGGGACGCGATCCATCATCGATCCTTCCGTATAAACATTTTTTTTGTTTTCCTTCAAAATAGATTCGACGGATCGAGGAAGTTCCGCCGCGCGCCGACAGATGGCGCCGCGCGTGACGTCCGATTCAAAATAAACATTTTCGCGTTTCCAGATTCGCGTCTTTTCGAGGCGACCTTGAAATTCGGCGACGGGTTTTATGGGGTTTTTATACGGCGTGGCGAATTTCGAGGTTTCGGGGACGTTATGGATTCGTTCGGAACGATGTGACGTTTTGGTCGGTGTAGAAAATGATTAGGGGGATGTGCGTTTTTGTTGTTGTCGACGATCAAAATATTGGAAGAGCGCATCGCCATTGGCATTTCGCGTTGCCAACTGTGAAAAAAATGCACAGATCGGTTTTTCGTTTGAGAAAAAATGTGAAATTGTTCAAACGAGAATGCTCTACGTGAAAAATCGGTCAACGAGAAACGATGTTGTGCACGTTTCCTGTGAAATTCTTCACTTTCGTGGCCGATGACACAAATATGTGTCATGATCTTTTTTTCGCTACTATTTGAATGGTCAGAATTTAAATAGGATTTTGGTCAGAATTTTTATCCCGTTTATCAGAACTTATTTGACATAGGTCAGAATTTCAATCATGTTTTGGTCGGAGTATTTTGGTCAGAATTTTAATTGAAAAAGTCAATAGATATTGAATGGTCAGAATTTTAACTGAGTTTGTCAGAATAATATTAAGAACTCTAACATAACCTATTCTAACCGTTTAGTTATTAAATTCTGACCATTTATTATTTTATTCTGACAATTCATCATTTTATTCTGACCGTTTTTTATTTAAAATTCTGACCGAAATACGATTAAAATTCTGTTAATTTAATTTTTTTCCAATAAAAATGTGAAATTGCTCAATTGAAAATGCTCGACGTGAAAAATCGGTTAACGAGAAACGATACTGTGAACGTTTCCTGTGAAATTCTTCATTTCCTTTCTTCACTTCGTTTCTTCGCTTTCATGGCCGATGACACGAATATGTCATGAAAAATTTTTGCACAATAGCCGATGACACAAAGTATCCCAAAATTAAAGCAAGATTTAAAGTTTACAAAAACTTACGTTGATTTTGGGATACTATGTGTCATCAGCTATCTACATAAAAAAATTTTATGACATATTTGTGTCTCATAACGCGAAAAACGTTTCGGTCCCTTCGGTTTCTTGTTGAACGTTTTTCATTCGTATTGATTATTGTGCAAATTCGAGCACGCCTTATATGAAAAATATATTAAAAAATACAAAGGAAAATGAAAAACGCGCGTTTTCTTTGCAGTTGGCTAAATGTGCATTAACGGTGGAGCTATCATTTTTTTTTACATTTGATTACTATATGTGAGAAAATGTTCAAATTGTTAATTTTTTTTTCTTTTGAATAATCACAATATTGATTATTATGCAAATCGGATACGCTTTATGCGAAAAATGCATTACAAAAAGAAAAATTAATGCATTCGCTTTACAATTGGATAAACGTGCACCAACAACAAAACTATCATAAAACATTCCTTCCTACGCTTCGATTTCACACAAAACACACATAATTCTTAAATTTTTCTCCCAAACCGATCAAAACTCCCAACATTTCCACAAACCTCCACACAAAACATCACCGATTAATTCCATTCACACGCAAAAATCTCGACGCCGTTCCGTTTTAATCGCGGCATGATTCGCCATTTTTTTCCCTCGCCCCACACACGTTCGCCACTTTCGTTAATTCTTTCTCGTCGCAAGTTCATCGCAGACGATCGAACAGAAACGGCCGTCGCGCTGCGGAGGCGAGGTCGCGACCCAATGCCGCGGCGGTCAAGGGTCACGACCCCGGGCGGACGTGTCGGCGGAGTTCCCGCCGAAATTTTTCGAAATTCAAAACTCGAACGGCGGCAACGGTCGAAAAAATGACGAAAACGCGCTCGGTTCGGAAACGGCTGAAAAATAACCGCGGTTTATTTCGATCCCGGATCACCGGGGGTCAAGCGGGCCGCGAAATTATAAATAGGACTTTCGACTTTGGCGCTCGAGGCGGGCGTGCATTTTCTGTAAAATTGTTTATTTATCTGCGGCTGTGTCGTTTCGATTGGGTCGAAATGTTTCGGATTTTGTACGGGTGTTTGAGAATAATCGTGAACTGGAGATAAGTTGTAGTAATTGAATCAGATTTTTGTTTGCGGTGAATCAATAAGTGGTTGTAGGTGCATTCACGATCGATATATTTTCTTTGCTTGATTAGTTGATGTCGCACTTTGAATTGTTTACTTTCAATTTTTGGTTATTCATGTACGGTGAAACTTGAGTTAGCACTGTGGCTTGGCAATTTTGACGGTTGATCTCGGGATTCTTGTTTGATGTTTTTGTTAAAAAAAAAAATTACATAAAATGAACCGGGAAAATGACGAACCGGTCAGGACTACGCAAAAATCTTTGAACCCAGACAACCCGGTCAAACTGGGGCGTCTGATGAACCCGTATTTGTAAACTTTCGATATCAAATTTCTACTGCAGGATCATAAAATTAAAATCATAAATTTATTGACAAATCTGTATTTTAACCGGTAAAAATTCGTTATAGGTGCTTAAATTAAATCAGCGTCATATCACCCGTTTCGTCGAATTCTCGTTTATTTTATTGAAAACTTTGTCTTGTTAACGATTTGTCGTGCTACGAATGGTCTATAGACAAGTTGTCGTATCAACAAGTTGTATCATCGGCAAAAGTTGTTCTTGTACAAAATACAAATCCGAAACTTTTCGCAATACGATTAAAAATTGATAAACGTAACCTCTGCAAAATTCGTTAAAAAAATTGTAAGCACATGTGACCTATGAATACTTACAAAATCTAAATTTAATCCTTTCTAATGTAATATTTTCTAATGTAAATTTTTCAATAAATAATTTCATCGTCATCATCATTGTCGACCCGTTTTGTGCCCACTGCAAGACAAGGTCTCCCCATCAAATATTGCCGGGTAGATAATTTATTATTAAAAAATACTATAATCACGAAACAAAACCGCATTATTATCAATCGAAATCACAAAAACAGATATGGAATTAAAAAAAAAAAATCGGGATGCGATAAGTGCGAGAGTGTACGGGCGACGTAATGTCTGCGCCGCCGTCAAAACAAGCCGGAGGGAAGAGGGCCGCGGGGCGAGGGGATAGGCAGTCTCGTCTGCGATCGATAGCGGATAGACGATAGCCGCGGCTGCGACCCGCTACCTGCTGCCTGCCGTCCGCTGCCTACTGCCTGCTGTCCCCCCGAGCTGGTCTCCCGCCCCCCGAGGGGGCTCCAGAGGTGCCGCCCTCGCGTCTCGGTCTTTTGCGCGTCGCGCGTGCATTGTGCATGTGCATGTGCATGGGAAGGCGGCCGCTTGCGCATTCGCCGCGTTGTCGTTTTGGCTTTTTCGGCGGCGGTTGTTTGTTGTTGTCGTCGTCGGCGCGTTTTGGGTTTGACGTTTTTCGAGCGTGTCCGGAGGGCGACGTCGCGTGATTCGTCTCAGCTGTCTCGGAATCAGGGTGGCCACCTTTGTGGTGTTTTTTTTTTTTTAGGTTCGATCGCCGTTTTTCGTTTTGGGTATCCCTATGTATAATAGCGGGTTTCTGTGTGTCTGTTCGATGACGCTCGTGACTTTTTCGCGAATATAGTCTTTGTATACAGTTAACGTCTATAATATGATGCTTATTACCTACGGCCTCTAGCTTTGCCTATATGTCACAAACAAATAACAAATGAACTATTTTGATTTTAAATATTCAATCGAAGAAGACAATGTATGGAGAAACATGCGTTGAAATCTCATAGTTTTCCGTTTCTTAATAAATCCACAGCCGATGTTATTGACATCGGGCCTATTTACTAGTCTATTATAAATCGAAGAAGACAATGTATGGAGAAACATGCGTTGAAATCTCGAAATCGAAAACTTATAAAGGATCCATCTATACACGCAGAATCGTCGGTCGTAAAAGCGCAATTGTACGGCCATTAAAGTGGGCATCGATAAGCATCGCTTTTCGTATTTCGGCGGCAAAATCCCGCGGTCATAAGAGACCATTGTGCGTCGGCCATCTGGCCACAACGGACAGCTGCTAATTAAAATCACCATTCCGTGTGCGCTCCTGGATTAAATTCGTATATTTTTATTGTGGATATTCGAAATTTTCGATGTCGAAACGCGATATGGGATATTTTTACATATGAATGTGTATGGGGGAGAAATTATCGAGGGTTTCGTTTTGACACTTTGCAGTTTTTTGACGTGTTTTGACATCATTGATGTTAATTAATTTTTATTTTCATGTTATTAATCATATATATTTCAATTAATCAAATTACATTTGACTCCTCATATAGATTAGAATTGATTCATATCAAAAAATTTTAATGTAAAAATTATCAATCGATTCGAGATGTTTTAACTAAACCACATGTGAATACCCTCAAATTTAGATATGTAAATTTTAATGAGTCGAAACGGTACGACACACCTGCTTCTGGTTTACAAATCGACAATAAAAATTTATCGGAAAATATAAAAAGAATAATAAAATTAAACGAAAAAAACGGGTTCGGAACTATTTCCGTGTCAAACGATGCGAAACCGAGGAAATGGGCCAGATCGATAGATCGAAAAGGTTGGGCGGCGATGATCGATGGTATAAAAACACGCCATCTTTTTACGATCCAAATCAATATTTATTATTTTTCGTGTGGTAATTTTCGGTGGCGAATGAATGATAAACATGAGAATTCACACTAAAAAAGTATAAAAAAATTTTTAATGTCGCTTCTATTATAATCCGGCCATTTCATATATGTTTATAACGGATGGGTTGATGAATTAGTACTGAAATTAAAACATGTGCTTAAATCGTAATAAAATGCATAATGAACTTTCTGTTGCACAACGCTTTGTGCGTAATCACATTCGTACAATAAAACAGTAGGGTGTCGGTTCTTCGGGTCCTTAATTGGGTCAATTTGCGCGCTTCGAAAAAAAAAGTTGAGTCATCGTTTAAAATTGTGCTTCGTCTGTATCACTTTGTGTTGTTTTCCGACTCTGGATATTTTCAAAGTCATTCTTTGATTTTATTGTGATTGATTTTCGATTTTTTCGAATGATATCTCAATTATTGAAATGGATTCTTATTGATTTTTTGAATCTCTATATTCATATACACTCAAGCTTTGTATAACTTACAATGCATAAATTACGCGTGAAACTTATTAATAAATTTAATTTCAGCACTTATAACGCATTTTATATAAATACGTAAACGTATATTTTCTGTATCATTTATTCAAAATAGTGGTATTAACAAATTGATATTTTATGGAACAAAACCCCTGATTTTGTATGAACTTCAAATCTCATATAACACGGATTTGTATTACATGACATTTTTTGGAACAACATAACCGTGTTATACGTGGCTCGAGTGTATTTTGATTTTGAAAATAAGATAAAATTAATGTATTTTTTTCCATATAAGGCTGTTGAATTTTTGTTAGTGTTCACCTCGATTGTGACAGATTTATTTATAAACAAAAAAATGCATGACGTTATTAGTCGTTGTTATTTTTTATATAAATATAAGCTTACGTAATTTGAATAAATTAAAAGGTTAAAAGATACAAAGTTTCAAAAACCAAGGTAAATTGCAGACGTGATGACATCATCACGTGAATTCAACCATTTAAAACCATATGCAGCATTCCACCTTTCTTCAACACATCTTTTTCAATGTCAAATTCGGATTCGAGCTTACATAAAAGCTTTTGCGATTTTTTTCAAAAATTAAACATGCGGTATTCAAATCTGTATTGAGCTGCACCTTTTTTGCTGGGAATACATAATTTGTTCATGAAAAATGAACTTTGCATATTTCCACGTCCGATCGCATTAATTTTCCTCGGAATTCAAACGCGTCCCAGTTTCTTCCAGACGCACACTCACCCCATCGCACGTTCCTCGGAATTAATATGCGGCTCATTACGTATTCTGTGTTCGAATTCTTCGGAAATTTATCGACGTTCAGTTCACCCTGTATCGCGTCTGAACAATAAACAATTTTCGTTTGTTGTTTGATCAGATGTATGGTGGATTCTTCGGTTCGAGGTCGAGTTCGCTGCATTTTCATGAATGCATTTGCATCGGTTGTTCGCGGAATAATATTTGGACAGGTTTTGTTTGTACGAAGCCTTTCAGCTGTGTTTCTTTTTCGGTTCGCGTCTTAATTTGTTTAAATTGCGTCGTTTTCGTATTCGGAAATAGTTCGATGAAGAATTTCGAACCGAACTGACCCTATATAAATATTCTGACGAATTTTCAAACCCGTAATCCTTACAATGCTCAAAGATTCTTCGACTTCCAACACTCGAGAAAGAAAAACATTCCGAAAAGAATCCGACCTATTTACGGTTTCCGAATATTTGAACAACTGCCCCCCAGAGAAAGACAGGTACACTCTTCTATGTACAAACATAATTATTTGTATGTCGGCTTCCATTTATATAATATACACTTTATCATGCGTATTCTTTGGAAAGAGACCAGCTCGAGTCTTCCACGTGTAAAACTCGTCCCACCCAGCGCGTGCTTCTTCGCCCATTTCTATTATTATCGTCCTTTGGAAGCTTCCTTTTAGTTCGAGGCAGAAAGGACGAGCTTCCCTTCTCTCACACATGCATTTGCATTGAAACTTTCCGACCGCGGGATATTTTTGTGTACCGATTTTTTTTTTGAGACGAGTCCTTCTACCTTTGTCGAGCATATGCACGCGCTGGATTCACTACGAACTTTTTCACCTGCCTACCCTCGAACAATGGGAACCATATTGTGCTGCGAATTCACAAATGTTCCCTTTTTTTGTATTCGGGAAGGTCCTTTTCTGGCTTTTTGTCCGTTTCGAAGCGGCGGCGTGTTGTAAGTGGCCTACGCTTACCTGTAAATCCGTTGTCGTTTCGAATAGAACTTTTGTGTGTTACTTTATTGGACATGTAATATTATTGCAAAATTTTATGATCTCACATTAACTCTTTGTACGCAAGTTTCTTTAAAGCACACTTTTAAAGGTGACGTATGTTCGAATAATTTGTGCAATATTGAAATTAGAAATCGAGTCCATAAAAACTTTTTTATATTGTTCGTTTGGAAAAAAACAGTTAAACTTGAAAGAATCGAAGATGTTTTCACAAGCAATGAAAGACGGCTCGTTTTAACATTTTTACGACTTCCGAGAAGTTCGTCGACAAACTACCTGGAACAAAGCTGTTGACCATTGTGCGCTAATTTGATGCACAAGCGCAGTTACCACCTGCTGGGTCCAGGTATTCGATAAACACACCTTTCGATGGTGTTCCTATGGGGATTGTACCATTGTTGGTTGAAGTAGTGCTGCTCCAAATCCGATTATCTTCCTGCTTGTCCAACGTGTTGTAATTACGGTGATTTGTACAGGTGTTACAGTGGCTTACTCTCTTTCGTATCTTATCTGTTTCTTTTTCTTCCTTTTATGAGTTATCCGAGCCAGGTTACGAGCTTCGTACGTTTTTATGGATGTTGCTTTATGATATGACCAAAAAAATTTGAGGTGAAAATACTTATTGTGCTAACAATGAAATATGAAACTCATGTTTTTTTTTAACCATCGCAGCTTGGTCATTGATGTCCCATTGGTTTTATGATTATCTTGATCAATATTATTATTAGAAAATTCAATATTTTATATGGAAACGTGTTTGTTTAATTAAAAATTGAGTTTATCGCAACTAATTCCACACCCATTTTTATTTGTGGTGGAAAATGCACGTGCGAAGCCAACAAACTAGCATTAGAGCTTTTTCACCTTTGACATCGGAGTTCGTATAGGTCGTTCGACGTTAACGTGTGATTTGCGTGTCGTACACGAATTGAATCATTGCTGTCGATGGCACTTGTTATAAATTAAAACTGTTCCATTTTATTTATTTTCTCGAAGCGTACGTAGATGAGTTCATCATGGGTAGGGCCAAATTTTAACGAGGAAAAAATACTTATGATTCGACTCAAGAGTCATAGAACCGGAACATGCAACGCATCTTACGGAATATAATCATATTTGTACAGATCGTGTATAAACATCAAACATTGCTGCCGTGTAAATATCAACATCCTGCGATAACGATTAAATGCTTAGTTATTTCATACATTTTAGAATGGATGGTTTGCCCGAGATAGACGTTATCATTTTTTTTAAGCATTATGTTTCGAATTTGATCAAATATATAACTGAATTGGAAATCATCGGACATAAATATAAAATGTATTTCATTGATAAATTTATTACAGTCATTGACTAATCGATATATTTTATCATGCGAAAATTGATTCGTCGATAAATATTTAGCAATCATTCATATGTATTTCACATGCAAATCGCTTCATTGACCATAATTCATTTTGTTCACAGGTAATTCGAATTCTTCAAACAACAAATTGCGATCTATGAATGGACAGTAAGTGAAAGCATGACGAATTCCACAAAACGGTGACGTTTTCGAAACGATCCAATTTATCTAAATTTCGATCTAAATTCACACAAGTGTAGGGTTATCTCGAGGACTCTTACCACGCTCATTAAAAGCGTGAGTCGTCCGTTAATTCCTTTATTATTCCACTTCTTTTTCGTTTTTGGGCCGCCGTTAAAGTGTGGCCCAAAAGCGTTCCTCCGAAGGTTTTGATGAAGATTTATGGTGCGCATCCATCTACTTCTTGCGCCGTATTTTATAGAAGGATCTCGGGTAGTTTACGTGAAAATGTGCTTTTGATGCCATCTATTTTTTTAGGAGGCTTTCGAATTGTCGGGATTTTTTTTTATGTGTGTGTCGATGCGATTGTCGACGTTTCGTTTATGCGCAACGATGACGGTGTTCTATTATGATGTTCGGTTTATTGATTTTTTAATGTCGCTAAATTAGATATTCTCTATACTTGTATGGGGCATAATAAATTTTTTATTGCATACGATGGATTAATTTTTTTTTGTCTATATAGGTTCTGTGAAATCATTGTTTAAATTTATATTATAGAAACGTCAATACATTTTAATATTGGTTTTAAATTTAGAATTCAATCATTGAAAAGTATTATTTAGATCATTTCATTTCAATCCACTATTTATTACTATTACTATGATAATGCTTTTACTTACCTATTACTACTATTTACTATTTATCCTCATGCTCCGGGTAAAAACCCGTTGCTCTGCCTACTCCATGCTCCTGCTCCACTTCAAAGCTCTAGTTTTAAAGGTTGAATTTGAATTAATAATTGATCTTTTGATCGCACTTTTTTATTCAAATTTTTTCATATAAAAATAATTTCATCTTCAACAATGCCAATGTAAATACTTTCTAATGATACAGAACGAACCATGAATCATTAATCTTCGATTCTAATTGAACTTTGCATAATCTCAAAAGCCCAAAAGCTCTTCCCATATTCTCAAAGCGGCGACTTCACATAAACGCAATCGTCGATCGATTAATCAGCTCTCTTCGATCCGAGATATTATATTACGATACTAACGAACCCGAAACCATTCAAACCACACACCCATAATAAACACCGTCGATTACGTCACAGAAATTCGTCGACCATCCGAGTGAAAGTCATCGAAATCAAGTTCGCGGCGGACCACCATTGTGAAGATGCAACCTTGGATCATCATGGACGTAATCTTGGTGTTTGCTTCATATGGTGTGTGTGTGTCGGTCGAAACTCGAGATGATCTCGTATGAGATGCCTCTTCAAACAAATCACTTTTATTGCCAGCGTCTAGTTTTTATCGCGGATCAAACGCGCCGGGAAATGTATGGGTCTTTCACGGTTCTGTGATGAGGTTTTTTCGGCGTTCTGATCGTTTAACTGTTGTTGGTTCGTGAAATTCGTTTTGCATGGTAGAAATTGGGGTTTTTGTATCGTGCGAATGTTTTGGGATTGATCTTTTTTTGATTTTAGTAACATTGTGTAGATTAATTTTGATACCATTTGAAGTTTTGAAGAGATTAAGTTCGGTTAGGATTGAAAATAAATGGTCTTATGATATGAAGTTATTTTTTATCTATAGAGTGTTTTATGGCTTAATTTCAACATTGTATTTGATAAAAAAAAACATCGTATAATATAAATATATAGATTTTCAACCATAAACAGTGACAAAGACCCACATTATACAAAAACCACAACAAAGAGCCATACCATTCTCGAAATTTGCAAAGCGTATTCTTTTGCCGCCGATTTTTTCCGCGAGGCTTTCATTGAGCCCCGTCTTTTCCTGGTATGGAAGACGTTCAGGTCTTGCATATAACACACAGTCTTTCGGTTGAATGAAAACGACCGTCTTCTGATCTGAAGAGACGAGATTCCATGAAGTCACTGGCCAGGTTTGCGGCCGAGACGAGCTCCTCTCCTCTTGGTGCGTTGACCCGACGCATTATTATTGTACTGCAGCGGTGGCCAACCGTTTTATCGACGTTTTCGCTAAGGGAAGGTTTATAAATTGTATGAATTTTGGGTGGTGTGTTTTGTTTTGAGGAAGTGTCACTGTTTTGTGTTATTAATTGGAGGATATTATAAATTTTGATAGATTTTTTTTTTTAGTATACAATATACCAAAAACCATATATGAATACAAATTTCTAATATTTCATTAAAAACTTCAAAAATAAAATACCCTAGTAATTTTTTTCATACTAACTAACAGCAATGCAATTTGCTAATTCATGCTTCACAGCAATTTGTTAATTCGTGCAAAATTTATTTTTTATATACGATTTTTCATTATGTGGAAATCTGAATTTCCATTATACAGAAAATATTCAATAGCTTTTCTTCCATTAAAATCTAACAGTATTTATTATTTAAATAACATTGCTATACTGAAATGCAATGATTGATGATTGACCAGCAGCTTAATAGACAAGTCGACGGACAGATAAACTTTTTTGTTTATATACCACCACATCAATCACACATTCACGAGCTCCTCAAATGCATTCCGGTGCATATTCGTAGGCCTAGTTTCGGCTGCAGTTTGAGCATCGCTGACAAGCCTAGATGATGATATTACCATTTCTAAATCGAGCCACACCTTTGCGCGGGCGATCATCACCGTCGCCACGGCACTCGGATGCGAGGTGGTGGTCACGGTCGGCGCTGCCGCGGAGGCCGTTCCGCACACCCGTCCGCCGCTTGTCGTCGGCAGCAGCACCAACCCGGGCTTGGTGGCCGCGCTCGGCCTCTCCCGACCGTCGTATGAGGGTGTCACCGGCCTCGTCGGTGTGCTGCAAGAGCGGCTTGATCGAGCTGCTATTCCGGCGGTATCGCTTCGTGTCGGCGTACCGCACTACTTGGGCAACGCCAAGCACCCGCAGTCGTCGATCGCGCTGCTGCACCACCTCGAACACGTGCTGGGCGTCACCACTGAATACGCCGAGTTGCATGAGGAGGCGGCGCGCTGGCGGAGCTTGCACGACGAGGCAGTCGAAGAGGATCCACAGGCACGGGCTTACGTCCGCATGCTCGAGGCGGACTACGACCGCCGGGCCGAGGCCGCCATCCCCAGCGCCGACGACCTCGGTGCTCAGTTCGAACGCTTCCTTCGCGAGCAACGCGGCGACGACGACTAGCGGCTCGGCCGCGACATCGTCATGTACAACATCGGAGCGCCCTCGTAGCCGGGCGCCTCGAATTGCGCCACGAACCCGACCTTCGTATACGCCCGAATCGCCCGATGGTTAGCGGGGTCAGGGTCGATCTGCAGGAGCACCACCTCGGGGATCTGCCACAGCCGATCGACCAACAATTGAATCGCGCGTGTACCCAGCCCGCGATTGCGAAGGTGCTCGCCGGCGATGAACAGGTCAATGCCGAACGTCTCGGCGGGGATACCGCGGGATGGCCAAAAGTCGTCGGCGTTGGCGTGGTAGCACTGGATGTAGCCGATCTCGACGTGCTCGCTGACGATCAGAAAGGGCGTCACCACGTCGTCGTCGAGATGCTCTTTGATCTCGGCGACGATGCCATCCGCATCGTCATCCCAGATGTCCATCACGACCGGGTCGCTCGCCAACGTGCGCAGGGTGGGCAGATCGACGTTACGGAGTCGGCGAAGCCCGATCGCGCTCGGATCGCCCAGCGCCTCGTCACCCAACACACTGCCGAAGTCACGCATCTGCTCAGTCTTACCTCCGAGCCCGCCATGGGAGGCTCACGATCGCTGCGGTCGTCGGTTGGGATCGGTCGGGAGGAAGCGGATGGATGGTACCGAACACTTGTTGTATCTTGTAAATCGAACGTGTATACTGTGAAGATGGCATC
>JAOXNN020000074.1:6022543-6044515 GCA_028571205.2 Hydropsyche betteni | reverse complement strand
CGGGTTTTCACATTTTATTGTTTTCCGTTTCTTAACAAATCCACAGCCGATGTTATTAACATCGGGCCTATATACTAGTTAGAAATGTTTTTGAATAGATAAACTTTTTTACTGTTGAAATTTGTATAATTTTTAGGTTTGAAGTATCATAAGAGGTACTTTGGCCCCTTTTAATTTTAAAAATAATCATCAACCAATTAATAACTATCTCATATCCGAATGGCACGTAGATATATTTGGTATGGATGAAATAATATTGAGAATGTATTGCATTTTCACTCGATTAACTTAAAAATTTTCTTCGGGAACAGTGAAGGTTTATGTCGTGTGTTTTACCGAGGCCTAAGGCACGTAGGGCCAACAGTCCCGCTTTGTCTGTCAAACTTGTGGTTATTACGATCGCAAAAATGGTTAGCAAGGGCGCAATCTGTTCGGTCTTTAACTTGTCTGTCCCACTGGTGGCATTGCAATTTACTTAAAAGACAGCGACCACAAAGTCTAGCATATAGATATGTGTATTGTTGGTCTGAGAGCCTCCTCCGCTGGCATGGGCGGACTGGTTCTTATGGTACATGGTCCCTTACTGAAATACGTCTTAGGCTAGCGTAGTAAGGTAATAGCCTAGACCCGGGGTTCTCAACGTTGATGTACCCAAGTTTACATTCAAAAAATGTATCGGTAAGACGGCGGGCACCACCTATTTTTACCGTGTATAATTCACCACGAGCGCACACAAATCTGACAGGGTTGAGAATCCTCGGGCTAATTTACTGCATTTGTCTGGCAAGGCCTAGTTCTGCAGTGGATGACTAATAGGCTGCCAATGATGATGATGATACTTAATTCATCAACAATATCACTTTTTAGTTGAAGTCTCTTCAATTAATGTCGACGGTCTGGGATGTACCTTATCGTGTTGGTCCAATATGTATCGATGAGTGGCAGCAAAATAATACCCAGTAAAGGAAGGTTTTCAGGCCATCGGTACCATAGACTTTTTTAACGTTGATCACTGAGCATATCATATTGCCACCAAGAAGGTAGACAGGGTAAAGATTAAGTAGACTGTCCCCTTTGCAATCTTAACGATGACCAATTTCACAGACAAGGCTACAACCTTGATTCTATACATAGTTTTATTGAGATATATCGCTAAAATTCTTTGAATTCTTTGAATTGATATTTCAAATGAAAAACAATAGCATTTTTGTATTGCATACATTATAAAATTTATCTTGGCTACAATTGAGTAAAGTATTACAATATTTTTTATTATACAATTTGTGTAATGTGTTAATTACTCTAATTCTTGAAAATAAAAGTAATTTTATTTTATTTGATATTGTGTATACAAAAATGTCATTGTCATATGTGACCTTCTAACATCCGGCTCAGGACAAGGGTTTTTCAATAAACTCAACGGTCAAAACAATCTTGTATCAGCAGAACGCTTTTCCATCTTTTCAGTTATTTGACACGTTTGATAAGTCATGACTGTCAACATACAATTACAATCTACTGTTTACAATTTCTCGATTAGTCCTGATATTGATGAAAATTTTTCTACAAATCATTCACAACAGATGAACAATTTTGAATTTATGTTTTTTGCTTTTTTCGACTTGCCACAACGATTTCCAAAATGATAATTGTTAATTTTATTCCAGAGCAAAACCTGGTTCTGAAGGGTTGGGCGCCCACCGGAAGGGGCTGCCCCACGTGATCTATTGTCGACTTTGGCGCTGGCCGCATTTGCAGGTAATTTCCATTCGCTTTATATGCATACATCGTAAAAACTATATGCACGTTTGTATAATTGTTCCAATTTTGCACTTTAGAGTCAACATGAATTGAGACCGCTTGACAACTGCGAATACGCCTACCAGTTAAAAAAGGAAGAAGTCTGCATAAATCCTTACCATTATTCTAGGCAGGATCCGCCGAGTAATTGTTTTTTTTATTATTTTGTATTTATTTTTTTATTGATTCTTCAAATTTTTAATTCGTAATCTTTTTCAGCCTTACCGCCTATTTTGGTACCGAGGTCTAGTATAAGCGGCGAAGCTCCACCTCCGTATCCCCCGAGTCTCACCAGTCATCACGGACTCACTAGTCTTTACCCCAGTTTAGGGTGAGTGTCGTTTAGATCAGGGTTTCTCAACCTTTTTGGACTGTGGCCCCCTTTTGAGTCAAATATTTTTCCATTCCTCCCCTCAAATATTTTCTCAAGAAAAATACGTACTAAAAATATTATATAAACCTTCATCAACCTTTTTCAAATGATCAGTGTATACATAAAGATCGCCATCTTTTACTTCTTCAGAAATGGCAGCCAATGATGGAAATTGTGCAAATTCACGTCTTCCAATGTTAATTTTGGAAAGATCAAACTTTCCAAGAGGAGAAACAATTATATTTTTACATGTTATGAGATTACGCAATTTGTCTTGTAATTGTTTGTTTAACAAATGTTAAATAAAATATATCGCATTTTGCATCAACCATTTTCTTTCCATTCATAAAGGATACGATACTGTTCCAAAGTATAATCATACGCTTAAGACAATTACCCTTTATTAACCATCGAACTTATGTGTGTAATAGTAGGCGACCAAAATTCTCTTTGCTTAAATTCATTATTATTAGCGAAATATTATCGTTTCAAATTAATTTGTCTCAGTAGTGACTGTGTATTAAATCGAAAAAAAATCTGAACATTCCTCTCCTAGAGTTCGCCGTTTCTCCCCAAATATAGAATTTTGGTTCATTCCTCCCTTGAGAGGCTCTGGTCCTCCCTAGGGGGCCATGTGGACCCAGGTTGAGAACCCCTGGTTTAGATATTGAAAAATAGGTTTTTATCATCGACGCGATAATAATAATAATATATATATTTTTTAGGGGAATGCAGCCACATAGTGCCATGTATTTGGAAGCTACATTGGCACAACAAGTGCCAACCAACACTACAGTGCATTTGTATATGTTGATACATTTCTTAATATTCTTGTATTAAAATTATAATTTTTGGTAATATATATTTTTTTTCCACGCATAGATCCGGTGCGCAAGTCGAAAGTCCTCCTCCCGGTTATATGAGTGAAGATGGAGATCCTATGGATCACAATGACAACATGAGTGAGTAACTGTCGCCATTTTATTTTTATTTTTATTATTTTGTAGTCTCGAAATTGCGACAAATTAAATTTCAGATTGAGACATTAATGCTTCGGCTTGATTTCAGCCCGCGGATCTCCCGGCAGCGAAGCCGCTCCAGTTTTGTATCATGAGCCCGCTTTTTGGTGTTCGATTAGTTATTATGAATTGAATACACGCGTAGGAGAGACTTTCCACGCGTCGCAGCCCAGCATAACTGTCGATGGGTTCACCGATCCTAGTAACAGTGAAAGGTGTGGATTTTTTGAATAGTTTCATGCAAAATTTTGAAGAGTCGTTGCTAATTTGTTTGTAATTTAAGATTCTGCTTGGGACTTTTGTCGAATGTGAATAGAAATGAAGTAGTCGAACAAACTAGAAGGCATATCGGGAAAGGAGTTCGGCTTTATTATATCGGAGGTATGTAATCGGTGTGTGTCAAACAATACTGTTTTGAATTTTGGTTATTCAACTATATTGTTTTTAGGCGAAGTATTTGCCGAGTGTTTAAGCGATTCGTCAATATTTGTTCAGTCACCGAATTGTAATCAGCGATACGGATGGCATCCTGCGACTGTTTGTAAAATACCTCCAAGTGTGTAAATTTTTAATGATAATTATATTTATTTACACGAATAAATTTCAAATCATTCTTTTTTATTCACAGGCTGTAATCTTAAAATATTCAACAACCAGGAATTTGCAGCGCTTCTTTCGCAATCGGTTTCTGAAGGATTCGAGGCTGTTTATCAATTAACGAGAATGTGCACTATTCGCATGTCTTTTGTCAAAGGATGGGGAGCTGAATATAGGCAAGAGAGATTTTGTATTTTTTATAAAAATTTACAATTTCGATTTACTAATTCGTTATTTTTTTTAAATTTAGACGTCAAACTGTAACATCGACACCATGCTGGATTGAACTACACCTCAACGGTCCATTGCAATGGTTGGATAGAGTGTTAACGCAAATGGGTTCACCTCGATTACCATGTTCTTCAATGTCGTGAGAACTAGGAGTATTATTAATGCTGTCAGTCCTGTACATCAAAACTCTAGATATACTGTCAAATGTTAATTGGATGTTAACAAATATTTTAAATCATCATTTGAATGACGTTGTCGTTGTTTTGTTCTGTGACTGGAAAAAAAACAATCAGTAAATCATAGAGAATCAATAATTCACCCAGTTAATCATAGTATTTGCTGCACTAAGCTTTCAAACTAAATATGCATATCAAAAGGGATTAGTAGTGCCATAATAGCAACAATCCCGATAATGCATCACCTATCTTTGACGAATGAGCTTTGATTTTGTTTTTTTCTTTTTCGAAATAGCTTTTATGTGATTTAAATTTATTTTGTTACCAGTTAATGCAAGTCCCAATATAAATAACAAAAAAAAAGTCTCGATGTGAATGAGTTGTATAATGAGTATTGATTTTCGTAATTAGTGATGACAGTTTTCGATAAATGTATTGAGTTGATTGTCCTGGTACAGATTGAATGTTGTTTAATCGTCGATCTTACGTAATTAAAAATTACATCAACAGCAACAGGTGCTTAAAACTTCACAAAAGACACATTCAATATGAAATTTTTACTTTTTCGTTTATATTTTTTGTAAAATCAAGCGTGTGCAATGGTGTATTTTGGACAAATTAATTATCAATGTTGCATGTATGTGGGACCATTAAATTTTTGATTGTTATAAGTGTATTAACGTAATAATTGTCATTGCGTGTCACTGGGAAACTATTCGGTTCAGTTTTTTTTATTCAGTTTTATTTTTAATGGATTTTTGCACAAAGTTGTCTTTCCAATGTAATATCGTAGTACCTGATGCTGGTTTTGTGATTTCTCGTATAGTGTTTAATTAAAATTTAAGTCTGCCATACTAAATGTAAATAAATAATTGACAAAACAATAACTACTACATGTAATAAAACAGGTTCCTTTTCCACTGTAACGCTGTTACATTTTTGCTACAATTTTGCACCAGATACGTATTTTTATAAATAAATTTGATTCAACACACTTCACAAATTGTAACATAGATTACAATAAATTATATTCCTATTTTGACAGGTTTTTATATTCTATCTCAAATTGAATATTCACATTGGTGACGTTAAAAGTCTACAATTTGATATCATAAACCTGATTCTACTTTCAAAGAATTTTTTTTTTCTGAAATTAAAATGTTTCATAAAATAATATTTTCAATTCCGCATAATTTGTGTGCGGAAAAAATTATAATAAAAATGAGATTACTAATGTAAAAAATTAAGTTAATACATTCTTTTTTGTAAGGATGGAAATAATGCAGTATGATAGAAAATCATTTATGACTATCCCAATTAATATTATATTTT
Organism: Hydropsyche betteni; assembly: GCA_028571205.2. NCBI lineage: Eukaryota > Metazoa > Arthropoda > Insecta > Trichoptera > Hydropsychidae > Hydropsyche > Hydropsyche betteni. Next base: position 6,038,987 of record JAOXNN020000074.1, on the reverse strand, counting down.
TTTGCAAATATTTGAACGAAATTGCCAAATGCATAATGGGTATCATTTTGGACGTATTCGAAGCTGGATTAAATAATATTTTTTTTATATATAAATATTTCGGTATTTTATATATATCTGTATGTAAAATTGAAACACGTGAGTTTTTATTATATTGTATTGGATGACGCGTGCGAGTGAGAATGATGTGCAGAATTGAAACGAGAAAAATTGTAATATATGCAGTTACTATAAGCAGAAGGATTGCATATCTGACTGATAACCATTGGCAATATTTATAAAAAAGAAATTATATGTATTTTGTAATATAGCATCCCCCTACTAATTCCATCAAAACATCACCAATTTTCTGGTGCTGAAACAATTTTTATTTAAGCATAAATTCGATGTGTCGACGATATTAGTGACTGTCGTGATCGTCGATATGATTAGAGTATTTTTATCGTGCACGATGATTGATACCAAAACAGCAGTTTCATTTTTTTTCTCATTGAATATCAATTGTGATAAGAAAAGTTACTGATCTATAAATAGTCATCTTTGTATTATGTGTGTTGTGAGGTGCGTAAAAAGTTTATAATCGATGTTTCGTGTATTGGTGTGTAGCTGAATCCGAGCATATATTACATAGTGTCACTCACACGCGTATATCTCACTTGCACTTGACTGAAACGGCCAAAGCGGGAGAGTGATTTGTGATTAAAAAATATAGGCTTTAAGCGATGTATACGGTTTTTGTGTCCCACTTGTGTGTAGGGTGTAGTCGTCGTCACTATGTATGTGTTTTGCAATCGTAAAGCCATAACCTCACTAACTTGATAAGCATAGCTAAAGACATAAAACACCATGTGTTGAGTCACGAACAACAACGCAGCTTCCGAAACCATTGTATCGGTTGCATTAACTCCTCCCAATATGCCTATAGTGCTTTATGGTTTTAGCTATGTTAGTCAAGTGAGTGAGTTTACGGAAATCGATATTGATGTGATGCTCGCGAAACCATATTGCCCACACGCGGATAGGATGTGTATGTTCGATAATCATAGATAGCTTAGATGTGGATTTTTATTAGGTTGATTTGTTATGATTATATTTATATATATATTATGTAAATCATTTATTTTTCCAAGATTGACACAGGAGGGGATCAAAATTGTCGACATTGATTATCAGATGGTTGAGAAAACGGCGATTCGATTCGATATCAAGTATTTTTTTCTGCATATCAACGAGTTTTCTAACTGGTGATTGATGTTTTACATATTAGAATGGTGCTTGCTGGACTAGGTCATACTTTAGTTTGGTATATTATTCATATATATATAATTCAGATTTTTGCAAAGCATTGTTAATTATTTAGAAGTTGGATTTATTATTTTCTGTTAACGTATAAGATTAGATTTAAGTTTTTATTTTGGAATGGAAATTTTCGACGATTGTTTTGATAACGGCGGAATAGTGCAATTGTAGAAAGAAATTACGCGACGGCAGTATCGGGCCTGATTTTTTTTTAACATACATATTTATGGTAAATTCGTTGGAATCTTTTGTTCGTAATGGTGTTCTACGTGTTTACTTTTACATTCTGTAGATGGAAGGTTGTTGGAGCAATTTGAACACGAAGCTAGTTTGAATATGTATAATATCGTCCAGGTAATGCATACCCGAAAATACGTTATCTTGTCTGTAATATGGTGAGCAATATAGTTAAGAAAATCATTGATTTTTTTTGAAAAAAGATTGTATCTAGAGAATGTTTATTGTTGTACAATATGATTCGTGATTATGAAATATGTTAAAGCAAAAACTATGTTCTCAATCTTCACATTAAAGAGTGCTTCAATTCGATATTTCATAGCTTTTGTTTTTCTTTTGTATAGAGATTTAGCGTTAACTTATATTACGAATGCATGACATTGCTATTTAGTTTTTCTATGAGTGTTTGTATTAGAAATAGTGCAAACATGTTTATATTACATACTCTTATGTATTTCTTTAACGTTGTTTTCTTTTTTATTATGAATTGTCAATAAATATAAGCTCAATATAAGATTTGCATTTGTGTGTACATTTTATATTTGGAATATTTAACTCAACAATGATGCCATATGAAATTTTTAATGTTCCTAAGCAATTTTACAAATCATTATGTTTTCATCATAGTTTTCAGTTTTTGACACAAATTTGATAGATCAATTTATTCCGAAATAAGTAAAACATTAATGGATTATGTAAAAATTCACTAATATAAAAAAAAAAATTCGTTTCATCTAATTCCAAATGTATATACGAATTTATAAATTTGGCTTTTGCCATAGCAAAGTACATATCTAAAAGCCCTTTTACGAAAAGTAATTTATCTTGGATTCATTTGATTTATATAAAAAGTTGCTAATATATATATTTGTTATATAATATATTTCTTTTAAATTATTTTCTGTAACTTGGCATGTTTACATATACCTCAAATTGGGGTTGTCATATTATGATGGATAGAAATCTGGAACATTATATTGTATCAATGATTCAGATTGAATTTAATTAGGTTTGTATTAATTGCGATATGTTAATTATATTATTATTATATATTGTAACATTATTAAGTTTTTGCACGATTTTGTAAATGTGGCGATGGATGTGTTAGTTGAGGGATCTCATCCTATCATGTATGAAGTAAAAATTAAAAAAAAAAATGTAATAGTGATTTATTATTAAGTGGAATATATAAACATTATAATGATGGAAAAAAGTAAATGAAAAAAAATCAAATAATTTTATATAAGAATTGTATATTATTATGACCTATGTAATAGGTAATGGCTGCTGTCGACATTTCCACGGCTTGGTTTCAAGTTGGGCAATCGGACTGATATGTATATAGTATAATTTATGTGTAAATGCGATTCGTTTTTTTTTAAATGAAAAAAAGGATCATCTGTGTCATTTTTGTTTTATTTCGTTTTGATGAAAGGTCCAATTTGTCACCAATCGGTGTCGTTGTCGCCCAGAGCCAATACTGACTTTCTTTGTATAAATAAAGTGTTTTACGATGAGTATTCAAGTTGTTTTATTTGTTAATACGTATGATGCGATTTCAGAAACATCATTCTTTTTTTTATATGAGGTCATTGCACAATGGAGAGACGTTGCAGTTTATATGTAAAGTAGCAGACAATAACAATATATATATTTATTTCATATTATTTTGATGAATACCAAGTCGAGTTTTTACGATTGTTATTTTGTTGCAAGTGTTTATGACTAGTAAAATTTTCCTTTATAACGAACATTTCAAATCAATTTTCAGAAATTTTTCCAAACAATAAAACCAGAATTTCTTAGTAGCACTAAAATAACCTTTGCTATTGATTATAAGTGATAAAACATTTACAAGCTGCAGTACTTAAGCATCTCAAGCACAAAACCAATTTACATAAATTAACCATCATTCATTTTATTAGAGAAATGTACTTCTAATTCAACACCGAGATCTATTATATTTACTCGAATTGTAAATATGGAACACGTAGTACAATAACGCCGGTACACAAATCACTGGTGAGACGTGATCTGGTTTGCTTGACAGTGACCCTCAGCAGCGGAGGAAGACTGGACGTCCCTGATGCGGTTCGAGTAGAAAGTCAGATGGCGATTTCGATAATTAGTCGACTCCCACGATCCGTCCACACCGGAACTGGGTCACTGTTCAGGACAGGGATCCTCAACTATGTCAGAAGTCTTGGAAAACCAACCTCTAAAATAACCATTGATGTTGTTTTTCATTGAAACATACATAAAAAAACGTCAATAATGATTTTATCGATCGAATGTATAAATTATATTGATTTGAGGCCAATTTAAGGTTATCTTCAACAAAAAAATTTATAGGTTATAATGGCAAATTTTTACTTTGGATGCATGAATTACTTGTCGGAAATTTTTTTATTTTAATGGATAAAAAATTCATTACAGGTGCTGAAATTAAATTTCTAAATGTATTTTACGTGTAATGTATGCGTTATAAATCTACAAATTAGATTTCTTAACGAATTTCGCGAGTAGTTTGTACTTGTACATTTTGTAGGTTATGTTTGTTAGTTTTTACAAACTATTTGTCCTTACAATTAGATCGTCTAACTTTGCACATGCTAACAGTTCTAACTGCAAAAGGTGCTTCTGTACAACATGTAATCTCAAAACTCGATAAGATATGGTTAAAAATCAACAAATATAACCACCAAATTACGCGCGAAATTCGTTTAAAAAACTTAATTTACACACGGAAGACACAAATTAAACGTAATAACTTTAAGAATCTCAATTCAAGCATTTATAATGCATCTTTGTTCATGTTAAAATGCAAATTGGTCTAATCTAAAGTAAAGGATTACCACCTCTATATTATAACCTATATATTAATTTATGTTACAATTTATAACCTCGTACCACACAACTTTGGCTAGTACAGTAAATTATAGACTATAAACTAACCTTTGTTTGATAAGGACCCTGTCCTGCAGTAGACAACTAACAGATTGCTAATTATGATGACGATATGTTTTAAACTAGATTGACCTGTATTATAGGTTATGACGGTTACCTATAATGTACCTTTATTAACCTATATTATAGGTTATAAACTGCATAACCTATATTATACGTCATAACATCAAGATTGTTAAAACCAAACATTGACGTAAAGTTTCGCTATCCCTGACATGGAAATCGCATCCGACCAGCCGTACCTTTGATTTGCATCGCGAAGTCATCGTTGATGACGATTTCTGGAATGGAAAAGAAACAGGGTCACTGCAACGCGATTTCGTAACATGTCCGTTATGTAAAATCGGAGTCTCGCGGGTCATCACGCATCGAGGCCTCCGAACTGGACTGCCGTTCTTCTCGATGGGCTTTTGGGGAAACTCGGGGTTAATGATGATTGCCCCAAAGTGCTCCGACGAATTTTAATGAATTTGGAAAGTCGAAGAAATATGGAGCCGGACGGACGCGGCCATAAAACGCGGCTATTTTCTCTCGTGATTTTGATATGAAGGATCAGTGCGCGATCGAAGGTTTTGTGGGTCGGTTTTTTGAAGTTTTTCATGTATGAAGCAGGTTGTGATTTTTTAGGTTTAAGAACGGGAAATGTTGGATTTGTGATTAAATGTTTTTGTATTGAAATATTTAGTTCGTTATTGGATGGTTAAGGTAAATAAACTCACGTTCAACACACTTTACTGGATATATTATACATTTTTATCAGGGGTTTTCAAATTGTTTAGTATATTTTTAAAATATAACATTATAATATCATTATAAGCAACTTGTTTGTTATCCACTTCAGTACAAGATTTTGTAATAATGTATAATAGATAATTTGTATTGAAGGGAAAACTAATTAATAGTTATTTTACAGCAATGAAAATTTCTTTGATTATCATCGAAAATATATGGAAATTGTTTGATACAAAAGATTCGATTAACAATAAATAGTACTGCGGTCCTGGCAAGATATTATGTACATATAATATAAAATTACTTTAATAAAGAAAAATATTTCGGTTCTTCAATTTTGTGTCATTGTCATTTTTTTTTATAAATGCTCAAGATTGATAAGATGATCGAATTCGTATAAACATTTCTAAAACCATAAAAGTCCAACAAACCACAAAAATTGGTTTCTCTTCCAACACACTTATATTCTTATCCCACGCAACACTTTCATTTTTCATTCCACGTTCAAAACCTCCAGCACCATCGAACAACATTTCCACCATCGTTCATCCAACCATTACAACACTTCCAATATAAACACACCAATTTCCTCAAGCGAAGCCTTGAAAAGTCCCCAAACGACAAAAAGAATTACACACACCGCAGCACATCCAAATTGTCGCCAATTGCGCAACTCCTACCTTCCTTCCCGGACCCACAAAAGCCTCAACAACAACTTGAGCACCTCTGCCTTGGACATGCACGGTCCCCAGCGAAAGTGAGCGTTTTTTTCGTCGTCGGACAATTCGAATTATCGAAGGTGAAATTTTTCAGCCGCGATCCGGTAACCTTTTTCCGTGCGCACAGATTTCTCTGTCTCCTCGATTTCTCGGTCTGTTCTTCGGCCGCGTGTCGTTTTTGACACTTTTCACCGTAAAAACGACAGTTCTAACGTTTTGCGTGTTATAAAATTTTAGTGGACTGGTTTTGTTCTGGTGGTTCGACGATGGCCACTTTCGCTGTTTTGATCTGATCGGTTCGAGCCGTTGAATTATGTTCGATATGTTATCGCAGTTTCACTGTAGAGTATTTGTGTGTTAATTAACTTCGTGTTTTTGAAAGCACTTGTTGGCATCGGTTATTATGGGAAATTGATCGAAAATGTGAAATTAATTGTTTAATTAACAATTGTTTGTTATTATGTATAATGAAATACTAAATTAAAGTGGAAATTGTTCAGTACGAAAACTTTTAATATGAAAAATCGGTTATAATACTACGGTCCTGAAAAAATACTATTTTATAATATATATGCTATAGGTAGTTTATAACGGTAGGCATTTTCTAACTTCATCACTAACTAGAACTTCTAGTATGCAATATTATGCTTTATGATGTAGGACTTAACTATCATATTTAAATCCGTGGATACGCGTTTATGTAACGTTCTGGGTTTGAATAGCACTAAAAATCGTGCTATGTTCAGATTGTGTCAGTACGTTTGACGTTTCGTGCAATCGATGGTCACATGTGAAATTACCAACGACAACAAAAAAACGTCGGAAACATATTTTGATTAAGAAAATATATTAGAAACAACGCATATTAATAATAAGGTTTGACGTTTGGAGAACTGTCAAAGGTCCACGAACACTGCGCATGCGCTCACCGACGCGACATCCAGAAACAAAAACGACATAAGTGCATAGTATTATATTCATGAGCCTTAAATCGTTGTACATAAAGCTCAATATGGCAGATATAGGTGTTAGAAACTACCTAGCGTTAGAATCGGACTATAACATATACACTATGAATTACGACGTTTAACATGAAATTCTTTCATAATTTCGTATTGATCGTTTTTCTTTATATTGAAATTGGAGAGACCATTACTAGTAAATCGGTTGATCGTTTTACCGGTAAATGACCCAAAAAATAGCCTGGTAAATATCAGATTGTAACACCAGATTCCCTTAATTCAAATGTTTTGAGAATTCTTTTTTCCTAGTAAGAAAACATGATAAGGAAAAATTTCCGAAAATGGTATATTAGAAAAGAATTTTCCTGAAACAGTGATGATGATTATATTTATATATTATAAGAGACTTTCATCAAAATTGAGTACAAAACCACAAACTTTTTTAAAAACCCAACTCATCAGATATTCATTAACCTTGACCTCAATATACGCATTTTTCTATTTTGCCAAACGGGAACGACGAACGAATCTCAAAACATTTTTACGCGAACAAATGAAAACATTTGAATTATTAATTCACGGAGTTTCTTGCTCGACGCACCTCTCATACAACTTTTGATTTCTCCTCTGGCGAGAGATCAACACTCACACAATCTCGCGCACACAATCACTCTCGAACAATATATACACGGACAAAAGAAAGTCTCAAACCGAGCACATGGGTGAGACCAGTCGACGAGAAGGCTCCGTGACGACGACAGCCTCCTCCGGCTCGTGGACCATCGGAAGACAATCATCACCGATAGGTGTATAATGACGGCATGACCAAGACAATGTGACACGATGACCCAGTGAGCGCCGAACGGGACCGCAAACCTTTGATCATGAAGCGTGGATTTGTCATCGTCCTCATGCTGGTATCGCAAGTCACTTCTGACAAGTTGGTCTTTAAAGATGATCCAGAAACAGAACCGGAATCTAGATGGTATGAGCCGAACGACAGATGGACTCTGCTCACGAAAAGTCCTTCGATTCCTTTGAATCGTGATCCTCCCCAAAAGCACGTGCAGTATTACCAAAACGAGAAACCTTTGAATAATCGCAAGATTTATTATATAACCAGTGACAGTTATAAGCCGCAAGATCATCAGAAATATCAAGTCCAAAAGCCTCAGATTCAGAAGCCTCTGGTTCAAAAGCCTCTGGTTCAGAAGAAGCCTCAAACTCCGGAGAAGGATTCGTTTAGTTTGAGTGGTTTGTTGTACGAGGCCGTTTCCGAGTTGAGCGGCAACAAGAAGGTTATTAAGCCTGTTAAATATTTGAATAATACGAGTGATGGTGATGATAATGGCATCGTTGCTAAGCCGAGTTATCATGAGGATGCTGGTGATAAGAAGAAGCCTGCTTCTTGGCCGGAAGTGAACCATTTTTACGATGGCGTTCCTAACAAGTCGAAGTTCTTCGAGGATTTGGGATGTGAGTATTTTTTTTATTAGATTTACTAACAAAAAATCATATTAAAAGTTATGAATTTAACGATAGATAATTCGTATTAGATTTTCATGAAATATTTGATATGAAAAAAACATTGACAATGACTTTGGAAACTTGAATTTACTTTGTTTTTTTATTATCGTATCTTTGTTCGTTAATAATTTTTAAAAAAATAACACAAAGAATGAAAATTTAAGAAAAATAAGGAAATGCATAAAAGACACAAAGAAAATTTTCTTGAATACAAATCGAACAAATACTCAAAAGAAATTTTACGCACTTATATTGATCGTTTCGCATTGTATTCAAATTAAGAAAAATGATAATGCGATTACCAAACCATTGTGTTTTAATAATTAATTCAAATTTCTAAATGTTTAAAATTTCTCTTACACGCTTTGCATATGAAGCGATAATTATTTTACGGCAATTGAACTTTTTCAATAAGAAACAAGTTCTATTGGAGGCGCAAGAAAGTGCAGCGGAACTCGGATGTAACTTCTACTTATCCACTCACGTTGATTGTAACCAGCTAAATCGTTACAGAGTTTCTCAAGTCTTCCCCTCTTAATCGAAATATTAATATTGGAAGATGCGAGGAGAGTTATTTGTTACACTTTGTCGTAATTTTCACGCATTGTCTTCGAAAAGTGTGCCCGAGATGTTTTTCTCACATTCGAGACGGTCCGGTGGGTACGTCTGTCGTAAAAAGTGAAAAGGTTTCACTTTTTGATCCGTCTCTTTTTCAATTGAACACACAATATAAATAACACGTGTATGAGCTTTCCAAAAAATATTTTTTTTTTTGGAAAACCGCAACACGGAACGATCGTTCGAGATTTTTCTCTCTCGTTATCAATATCGAAAAATATATTTTATAAATATGGCATTTCATCTTAGTATATCAATGATGACCTTTTCTGTAAGTGGAATATGAAAAATTTATATGTTTAATTAAATATTGTATATTTATGAAAATTAAATGAAAGAAAATGTATCAAAGAATGAGCGTTTTTGAAGAAAAGTTTGTTTGTAAAATAGAACTTTTCATATCCGTTAATTAACAAGTTTGATTTTTGCATAAATAATGTTAATGTAAAAAGTTTGAAGTAATGCATTTGATAATTATTAATATTTTGCCATTTGGATTATGTAAATTGAAACAGGATGTGAACGACTTTATATAACTAACGACCGAGTCACATTCGGTTTCAACACTGAAAAAAACCTAAAAATGAGTGGTCTCCGAAGACGTATCATAGTTACGTGTTTTAAATTCTGTAATCGAGGTTTTTCCATTTCCTCAACGGACTGTCAAAATCAACTATTAATCATCCGGACTTTCACTGGACATGTTTTACTTAAAAAAATTATCGATTGTTCAAACTATTAGTCACCATTTTATTGTAAGATAGGAAAATTGTATGCTATATCTTTCTAAGGTATTTTTATCTCAAATTGGTGAAAATATATTTTTAGAAAACTAATAACATATTGAGAAGCACCAAATCCGGGCTGAGCAATTACGTGTTGAAAAATGAAATGAAATCTGAGTAACCGGATGTAATATATCAAATTGAATGCGTGTGAGATTTTCATATTATGATGTTTTGAATAACGCTCCATTATCTGATTCTTCCAAAAGAAAGTTTCACGATTAACGAAAAATAAATATCAAAAATTACCAACGATTCGTTAAACAACTTTTATTCGTAATCCGTTGGAAATGATTTTTATTGATCAGAAAAAAAATCGGAGAAAATTGACGAAAGTCTTTGAAAGCGTATTTACTTGTTTCTTTTCTAGGTTATGTTTATTTGTATTTTGTTTGCATCGCAAGTATCCGTTTTGATAAAAGATTTTTCTCCGAATTAAAAGCGGAGATTTTTCGCGACACTTTCGAATTTTTGCGCTCGTTAAATTCGTTGGCGCTTTTTCATCTGCGCGATTGTTCTGTGACAAATTGCGGCTTTTTTGCAACAAATTGAAAATGTTTCGAAACCGCCTCCTGTACTTTAATTCATATTATTCATCACACTTTTTCGAGATACCATCGTTACTCCATGCAGCACAATTGAATTGAATAATTGTATTTGAACTTTGATTTTTATTTTGGAAATTCCGCTTTTTTACCGCGGGTTTGTGTCTTGACTGTGCGTTAGTGTTTCTATAGTTCGTTGGTGATTTTTTTCAGAATTAATAATTTTTCAGTTAGTTTTTTGTATATTATAGACGTCGTTATGTGTATTTGATTAATTAATATTACGAACTATTTTTATATACTTTGATGCAAAGTTTATTAATGAATTTATTCATTGCAACACTTTTAAGTATATAATGTTATGTTGCGTTATGTTTGTGTAATCGGTTTTTTCATAAACGAAGCAAAGAATCTTTCTTTGTCTATGAAAATTAATAAAATCTGGTGGTGTATAGGCGCCATCTAGCGTAGGGGCATCAACATCTTCTATCAAATATGACAATGGACGTGTCTTACAACACAATTATGGAAAGCATTAAAATTTCTTTGGTAAGTCCGTTATTCAATAAAATATATTTGGAAATTTTGTCAAATGAACGAAAAAATATTCTCTACCAAGGCACAACAACTGCAACGGCATATTCTCGTAAGGCACATCAACTGTCATATTTGACAGAAGACATTAAATGAAAAACTTACAGTCTGCTGAAATTATATGGCGTTTATACATCAGCATATGTTAAATTTCATAGAAAAAGTAAGATTTTTTGCTTTCTTTATGGACAAAGAGATTACACAAACGTAATGTAACATTATAATACAAAAATTTGCCTAATGTAATAAAAAATAGATAAATTAGGCGCAATGATACTTTATAATATATAATTTAATAAATTGATATGTTTTATGAAATCAGAACAATTTCGATTCATAAAAAATAAATTTTCATAATCACGGGTATATTTTTAACATATAATTAACATATTATTACACGTTGCCACGATCACGATAATAACTCTTACATTAATATTTAAATTAATATGTTTATGTGCTGTATAATATCAATATAAGTTAAAAAATATTATATATATAAAAATTTTCACAATTTCAACGAGTTAACACCGAGAACGATAAAATAAATTAAAAAAAAACAATTTATAGAAACGACAATTGTTTGATTTAATCTTAATTGAGCGAACCGGATGCCTTGTTGCAATTGGCAACGAAGTTAAGCAACTCCTTCGAGATCCTCCTCGGTTACGTACGCACATAAACGTTGTTTTGCAAAACGATGCAATTAATAATTTCACGTTCTCGACAATTGTAAACTGCACGGTGATTGTAATGCACGCGTAATTGTGTCCGAATGTCCATCCGACGTGATTTATTGGCTGAAATTAATTACGGACTCGTGTGAGCTAAATACTTCGAAAAAACGTAATTGAAGTGCACTTGTGATTTATTAACTTTCGAGGGAAATTTCACTTCGATGAAAATGTCGCTCTTATCGTACAGTCAAGGCAATCGGCGTTTTAACGGCGTTCGATTATTGATGTGTGGTCTCGTTTTTACGGACTGATTGTTGGGATAGTCGTTAATTTTTGAAGGGTATATTTTTGATTGGTTTGGAAAGTTTGCAATAAGGTCGTATTTATGTGCATTCGAATCGTTGAAGAAAATTAACGTATAACACTTTAGTAAAGCGGGAAATTAATTTCGTTCCGAATGAGGACAAAATGGAGGGAGGAGATGCGGAAATTGTTGAACGAAGCTTTCGTTGTGCGAATTCGAGTCAAATCTATTTAAAAATCTTATAATTAATTAAAAAAATCAATATTGAATTCTAATTTCAATAGTGCATCTATCAAAATGATAAAATAATTTGACGCAGTGTTTGAAAAATAGGACAAAAATCAAGATTTGTCAGATTTTCGACATTTACGTGATCTACAAATAAACACGCGTATCAATATTCTGATTTCAAGTTCAATTTCCTTTTTATTCGGGTCGAGTATACAAATGGAGCTCGACGAAATCGCCATCACGAAGGTATTCGTGTCGAATCGAATCAACTGTGTTGATTTTTAACACTTTCAAACACATTTCATACGTCGTAAAGTAGAAACAGACATTTTTATGGGAAAACGAAACCATAAGCACCGTAAAATATAGACCGAACGTTAACGGTTATTGTGTTATAATTACATAAAAGTAATTAAACAATGCTGGTTGCGTGCGATCGCTTTCTTTTGCGATCCGTATACGTTCAAGTTTTTTTTTCATAAGCGCTCATTACGACTTAATTATATGTGGACTTGGATTAAAATATGTCCAAGAAAAGTGAGCTTTTAACATTTTTCTGTAATTGAATTCAGTTTTCAAAAAGAAATTGGAATAACCAGATATAAAATCAATAAATCAATACTTTTTCCTTTTATATTATTGTATACTTAGATGTAAACTTAAGATAGTTTATTTTAAATATGTAATGAATAAATTTGAAAACAAAATTAGTATAATGTAAATATAATACAATGTTATGATTCATTAACATAAAAATTTCCAACTATCACAATTTTCATTAAATGATTTGACTTTTTTATGGCTTTAACGAATCTTAAAAATTTTAACTTTGTATAGGAAGAAAATGATTCAAAAATAGTGAAAATATATGGAGTTTATCGAATTTACCGGAATTTCCTATAAAAAAACCTCATTTTGACATGCTTCAAAGGTTCTCCAAAAGCTTCTTTGCCCACAATGGACGATCTGAATCGAAAACGACGTCTTTGAAAACCGAAGAAGACTTTTCCTACGTCAGTCGGTGTTGCGATACGAAACCGAGCGCACGTTATAAACGCACAGTGCATTTGCGGGCGCACTGACTTTCTAACTTTCTTGTTAACTTTTAACCGGTAAAATATTACTATTGCACACGTCGAATATTAACCGTGTTCCAGGAAGAGTCGGAGGATTTTTTTTTGGAGCAAGAAAAGCTCACGTGTTGATTGATTGAACGTTATGTGTTTTCGAAATCGTCCTTAGAAATTTATTTGAATCTGATCTTTATGATGATTAAATTGTAGTTATTGTGTTAGTTTTACGTTCGAGTGATTTATTTATTGCATTAGTGAAAGTACGTTGAAGAAAGTGTGATTATTTTAAAAGGATTATTTTTGATATTTTAAATTTGTCGAAATTGACTTTTATCGATTATTGGAAACATCAAAAAGTTATTACGAATAATAAAAAATATCTTTTACAAATAATTTAGATTGAAAACAAAATTTTTATTACGAAATCAATCAAAATCACATTGAGTCATAATACGCATTTTTTTATCATTATACATTGAACCGATACAAGCCGTCTTTGCCGTTTTTGCAATTCGCATCTGCAAATGCAATTTTATGTCTTCGTTCAACACGAGGTTCACTTTCACCGGTCGTCGTGACTCCTCCGGGTACTATTTGTTGCGCACGGTTGCCATAGCTCACATTGACCCTATATATTTATACATTTACAAATGAAAACGAGAAAACGGACCCCCGCGGAGCCGACCATCCGAAAAATCGCATGAATATTACATACTTCAGCATAAAAAAGAGCCCATTACGTCCGACGTGTAACTATGCGGCGTTGTTTGATCGGATTTCAGATCGAAGGATGGATCGCCTTGTTTTCAGGGTCCATTGTTTGTCCGTCTCAAAAGTGTTGGTTGCAAGAAAGTGAGCGAAAGTTGAAAGTTTTCACTCGTGGTTGTACAAACTCGACCTGAATAGGATTAAGAGTGCGCTCACCATTGTCCTTATTGGGTCGAGTTGGTCGATTGTGATTGTGTTTTTTTTTCTAATTAGACGGTTTTTTGTATGATGGGGATGTTTTACTATGTCAATTCAATGATAATATAAAATATTAGTAAATAGGCGCGATGTTAATAACATCGGCCGTGGTTTTATTAAGAAACGGAAAACGATATATGTGAAAACACGATTTGAATATTTAATATTTAATTAATAAAATCAAAATAGTTCATTTGTTTATGACATATAGGCAAAGCCAGAGGCAGTACATAATAAGCATCATATTATAGACCTTAACTGTATGTGCATAAAGACCGTAATAGAATATCGAAGTCGCGAGCGTAATAAGCATCGTATTATAGACGTTAACTGTATACGCATAAATACCATATTAATATAAAAAGTCGCGAGCGTCATTCAAACGAACAGACACACAGAAATCCGTAATTATATATAGGGGATATTCTTTCGCGATGTTTAAAACGTAAAAATAATTGCGAAAAAGAAGCAGTATTGTTTTGTAGACAATAATGTAATAAAATCAGTAATATGGATCTACGTAACGTTAGAAAGTGAAACGTTCAATTTCAAACAATCGAGATAACGAAAACGAAACAAATTTGCGCGCGTAAAAAGCATCCCACTTTCAATTCGATGTTTAAAAAATTTGAAACCAATAATACAATTGTGCCACGATTTGTAATATATTGAGCTTTTTCTGTGCGACCGATTCATTTATAATCCAAATTCAACTGTTTAAACTTCGAATTCAACCTTTTACCGATCAAATTCAACCATCGCAAAGTAATATATTATTAAAACTCTTCTCATAGTAATCAATAAAATATTTAATTGTTTAATATGACAATGCTTTCAAATGGTTGAGTTCGATTCGGAAAAGGTTTAATTTGAAGTTTAGATGGTTCAAAGGCTGTATATTGAAAGAAATAACTTTAAATTTCAAACGATCTGTTAAGATTCAATCAATTTGCAAACTCTACGATTAAAAATTTACGATTCAACTCATTTGAAATCAAACATTATAATCGTCGAACGCAAACCACGCAACGATTACACTCGAATCAAAACCAACCACGACCAAGTTTCAATTTCGTTATCAAAGCTCGAATTCGAAGCACGTTTCACTTTCTTCGCTCGCCTCCATAAAGACAAGAACGAAAGTCAATTTCGACACGTTTAACGATCGATCATTTTAAAAAGTGATGTCACCGTCGACCACCGACCAGTTGACCGCCGACCGAATATGACGATTCAGTGACCGATCGCGATAAGATGACATTGTCCGATGGCTGCCCCATAAAGAGGACCCAGTGCGACCTCCTGTCGAGGACCCTCAGTGTTTTGATCCTGGTCGTGCTGATTTTGGTGCTGGGGTTCGGCCAGCAGTGTTCGGCTCAGGACAACGACGTGGTCAACTTCAGTTTCAACTTCGACGATCCTGATGGAGTCGCCGAGAGGCAGAGGCCTTCGTCCTCGTCGCAGAGGCAGAAGGAGTTGCTGTTGCTGGAGGCTTTGGCCAGGAGGAAGCCCGGAGGACATCAGAGTGTCGACGGCTCCATAGTGGATCTGCTCGGTAGAAGTATGATGTGTTGTTTGTTGTATGTCGAAAGTGGGCTTTAACCGATTTTCTAATATTGAAATGTATAATATTCGATGAGTGACTAATTTATTGGGTCGTTCAATAATAGCATGATTTGTAATTTATAATATAATATTGGATGTGTTTGATATTATAATAATTTTCAATACAAATATTAGTATAAAAAAATATTACTTTAGAATATTTGATAAATAGTGTAATTTGTAAAAAAAAGTATATGACATAACATTTTTTTTCAGAGTGAATTTGTGTATAACACAATAATCTTTTCAGTATTATGTAATTTTACGTTCCACATGGTACTTTTACATATTTTTTTGACATGAATTGAAAACAATACATATACAAAAAGAAAATCCTTACATAATCGACACATAGGGCACATACTCGTATACGAACCCATTGCGTGACCATTAATCTTAACATGTGGTGAAAAAATTTTCACAACATCATCATCATCATATGCAACCTATATAACGTCCATTGTAGGACAAGACCTTTCCGATACACTTTCGAAATTTAAACATTTTCTTTGCAAAAATCAAGCGATTTGAGCAATAAAAATCAATACTCTATATCTATTGTCGTTTATTTAAATTTAATGAATTAAATCTATTGATGTATATTAT